>JXCR01079908.1:23225-46152 GCA_002079205.1 Phalaenopsis hybrid cultivar
CCGGACACACACTTTTTCGACCTCCAAATGTTTCTTTTAAAGTTGTAGAAGATTTTTCAAGAGTTGCCCAAGCGTCCCTTAAAAAATCATCCACATTTAATGCATCTGTTGAGAGAATTGACGTGCTCGCCTTCGGCAGCCTTAATTGTGTTGTCGGTGGCCTTCTAAAATATTTAATTCTGGTCTCTCGGGAAAAACTCGTCGTCGACAGCGTCGAGCTCGCCGTCGGCGCCTAAGATCAAATCTTCATATTTTGGTCCTTTTTGCTCCAAATTTTCTTCTTTTTTCATATTTTTGGTCCAAAAACCATAATTCAACATATCTGCAACAAAACATCAAAAATACCTTTCTTTAAAGTGCAATATCATCAAAATCAGTGTGAAATAGGTATAAAAATCTCAACATATTTTTCTTTGGTCAATATCCCAAATAGGAAAAGAAAGTTTGAGGATAACGAGACTATCAGACTTAGTGAGGAGTGCACTGTTACAATTCAAAAAAAGCTTCTTAAAAAGTTTAATGATCATGGTAGCTTTACTATTTCATGTGCAATAGGAGACAAAATTTATGGGAAAGCTTTATGTGATTTAGGTGCAAGCATTAGCCTTACATCATTATCTGTATTTAAAAGATTGGGATTAAGAGAAATAACCCCTACTACTATAACTCTACAGTTAGCAGATCGTTCAATAACGTACCCTAAAGGAGTTATAAGAGATGTCCTTGTGAAAGTTGATCAATTTATCTTTGTTGTTGACTTCATTATGCTGGTATGGAGGAAGATAAATAGATATCTATCATTTTGGGGAGAACTTTACTAGCCACAGGAAGAGCAATGATAGATGTGCAAAAGATGAAATTAACAATGCACGTCAATGATCGAACGATTACTTTCAATATTTCAAATGTCTTGCAAAAGGTAAAGATGATGAATGCTATAGAATGGATGTTATAAGATAACTATGTGAATGCCATTTCAAAACTAATTATGAAGAGAAATCTAAAGAAAAAGTTTTAAAACATGTGCAAGAAGAGGAAGAAGATCAACTTGAAGATCTTTATAAGGAAGATACCAACTATGTTCGACAAAGCTTCGAAAATTTATACCCCATAGAAAAGATAAATTATTTTGTCCATCAATAAAAAAAGCTCCTGAACATGAGTTGAAGAAACCTCCTAAACAATTGAAGTATGCATTTTTAGATGATTCCTCTACTTTACTAGTTATAATTTCCTCAAAAATAACAATGGAAGATGAAGAAAGGTTGATTAAAAATTTTAAAATTTTAAGAAATCCTTTGGATGAACAATAGCTGATATTAAAGGAATTAATACTTCAATTTGTTAAAGATTTGGGTTGCCGAGAGTTATCATAACTAATGGGGGAAGTCATTTTTAAAAAATCATAGTGGAGAAAGTATTAAAGAAATATCATATAAAGCATAGGATTGATATTGCTTATCATCCTCAGGCAAGTGGTTTGGCTGAATTATCAAATCATGAAATTAAAGGAATTATGGAAAAATTTGTAAACCCAAAAAAATGGATTAGTTAATCAAACTTTACTATGCTTTGTTGGCTTATAGGACTGCATACAGAACTCTTATATGAATGTCATTATATAGGCTAATATTTGGGAAAGCTTATCACTTACCAGTTAAACTTGAGCATAAAGCATATTAAGCGATTAAAGAGTTCAAATATAATTTGAAAGATGTTGGTCAAGAAAAGATTATTACAATTAAATGAGCTTGAAGAAATAAGGAATGAGTCTTATGAATGTGCTAACATTTACAAACAAAAGATAAAGATGAGGCATGATCGAAGAATTCTTATTAAAAATTTTCAGCCAGGGAAACAAGTTTTGCTATACAATGCAAATTTAAAGTTATTTTCAGGTAAACTTAAGTCTAGGTGGATGGGCCCATTTGTTGTTATGAAAGTTTATCCTTACAGAGCTATTGATATTTAAGATTCTAAAATTAAAAAAAATTTTAAAGTGAATGTTAATAAACTAAAACCCTATTTTATAAGGGATAAACTTAAACTTAACGATTAAATGATGTTGGGTCAAGCAGAATAAGTAATGGTTACATCGGGCCGACGACGTAAAATCAAGCGCTCTGTGAGAGGCTACCCATAGATATCAGTGTGCTTTTGTTTAAAATGTTTTTTGATTTTGATTGAGAAATTTTGGGGTAGTATTTTTTAGACTATTTGTGTTAGTAACAGTTTTAAGACTTTAGTAAATGACTTAAACATGTTAGAATGTGTATTTGGACGTTAACTTGCTCGGTGCTAAAATAAGTACTGGCGCTTAAGCGCGGGCATTAAAAACCATGAGAAAAAATGCATTTTCTAGAATTTCTCCTATGGGTTAACTTAAATGTGTCATGGTAGTTTTAGGACATGCCTAGAAGTTATTAAAAGGATTTAAGCCTATAAATAAAAGGGTTGTGTGATGGAATTTCACCCCAGAATCATTTGTAGCCCTAAATTCTAAGAGAAAGATATTTGGAGAAATGTCTTCATGTCAGATGGATTTGAAGAAGAAAGAAGAGGTCATGAGAAAGAAATTCATTAGTCAAAGTGCACAAGTGATGTATAATAGTTTCTTTGTCGTTAGTATTGAAGGAATAGCAGAAATGATCAACAAAATTGTGGCTGACTTGGTTTCAATTAAGGCAAAGATAAATGAAGTTAATACTCATCTAGAGCATATTGGATGATAATTAAAAATGCAATTTAGCCATACTAGTTATATAGAGGAAGCGGATAAGGTGAAGTATATTAAGCAAAAATGGTTGGAAGAAGATTGTATCAGAGCTTGTCACCACCGTTTGTTTTACCAACTCTACATTTCAAATGCCCAAGGAGAGACTAATGAGAGACAAGAATTCATTCAAACAAATGAAGAATCGAATTATGTACTATACTAAAATTTTCTTGTTAAGAGTTTTTTTATATATTAGTGTTAAGTGTTGTTTTTAGTGTTTATGTGATTATGTGCTTTATTGCGTAAATTTGTTTAGTATTTGTATTTAAAAAAATTTTCTCATCTAAGACTCTTTCGAATGAGAATTATGTGTTGAATGTTGTTTGTAACAGTTTGTGAATGAATATAAGTGTTTCTTTGTGAAAATTTTGTGTTATTTTAGCCTCGAATCGAATTAGTTATATTGGAAAATTTTGAGAGAGAGAGGAGAGTTAAAGGAGAGGAAAATATTCATTTAGGTGTTATAAGACAATCTAGGGGTGGTTTACTTAGGCTAATAGTGCATTTTACTGAAGTTCAAAAATATAAAAAATTGTGCACTGGTGTCTAAGCGCCACAGCCCCACGTTTAAGCATGAAGTAACTCGAGAGGTAGGTGCCTAAAAGCCACATATTCGCGCTTAAGCGCCAATTCATGAACAGTTAAAAGTGAAAATTAACCCCAAAAAACACCATTTTTGCTCCTGCCATCTACTTCTTCCTTTGTAGTTCCCGATTTGAGTTTAGGGCAAACCTTTTCATGGAGATTTTTTTGTGAATTCGAGCCAAATTTGCTAAATTTTGATTTCTTGAGGTAAGATCTTCACTTCTATGTTGAAATTTTTTATTTTCACCATGTATTTTGAGCACATTATGGAGGTACAGGAAATTTACTACTCATCGTGAATAACTTGAGAAAATTTATAGAAATTACATATAAAGTGTAGTTTAAGCTTATAGGAGTTAAGTTTAGTAGAATAGATTTGATATTTGAAATTATTATGAAATTTTGTGAAATTTGTACAATGGCCCCATGAATGAAGAGGAGAACGAGAAAAACCCACTTTGATTCGAGCAAATTTGTTAGTTCGTAAGCTCAAGATAGATATAATGATGCTCTACATTCAAGAAAATTGATTCCTGAGAGGTGTTTTAAAAACCAAGGTGGATCCATGGAGGATTTGATCGTTCACCGATAATGGGAATGATTCTATTATTTTTCTGCTGTAGTTGTGATTTTTGTAGTGTGAGAGTTCTATACAAACCCCCATAAGGCGAAAGAGGATCAAGTCATGGTCAGACGCAAATTGGTACCTTTTTTTACCGGAGGTAATCAACATGTTCTACCATTTAACGCTTGATACTCTATGTTTTTATTCAAACTATAGTCCTACTGAGATGGAACTAGACGAGATTCTATCAGTTTTGACTGTTGGAAGGGGACTCTAGAAAATTACAAATGAGAGGAGAGTCAACTTTTCCACTTAAAAGTTAAGTGAACCATCGAAATCGTGGCACTACTTTATTTCAGCTTGTCTATTACCGATGAATCATCTTAGTGAAGTTACGAGGGAAACAACAATGTTGAATTATTATATTTAGTAGTGCAAGTCTATCAACATTGGAGCTTTAATTTATCAGACTATCATCCGTTCTGCTACTGTCGCTACTACTGCAGGTCTAAGATTTTCTTCCGTGATCATTTTTTTTTGTGTGAGCAAGTTGGTGTAAGATATGATAGCTGGGAAAAAGTACTATTACCTCTAAAACTGATTACAAGTGTAATTATGAAATCATATGTTGAACACTCTATTTTTGGTTGAAGAGGATGATTTTTGAGAAGTTATGGAATGTCTACGTCTGCTGCATCTACCTCCGTTGCTTCTACATTGAGACCATCTAACTCAAGAGCATCTACTTCTACAGGTGAGTCTACTGAAACTGAGGATCAATTATTGTAGAGGATAACATATAATATTAATTTTATCACAGATAATGTCCAAAATCTAGAGCTTTTTGTAGATCATAAATATGGATATGTTAGAAGACATAGTAATTATGAAAAGAAATTACACTCATCATTAGAAAGCCTGATTAGGGGTAACCAAGGAGTGGAATTCCCTTTATATCCAAAATATCTTGGTTATGAGCCTAAAACTTTTTGGGATAGCGATGACGCTAATGATGATGATGAGGAGTAGGACTAAGGTTGTTTTATGTTTGTAATATGTGATGTACTTTGTGGTGTGAACTTGATACATTTAAGTTTGTGAACTTGTTGAACTATGTGATGTATTAGACTTTTTATTTAACTATTATTGTAATGTTTGTGTTTTGTTAGTAGTGTGTTTTAAATTCTAGGGTTGTAGTTGTTGTTGTGTTTTGTGTAATGTGTTTTAGTTAGCTAGGAATGAACTTATTTCTATGTCTTATGAAAGTTGAAAATCTTACTAGCTTTAATTTTAAATTTTAATTTCAGAAATTTGTTACCTTGTATTTTCTTTTAACTTGTTAGTGTGTTTGCTTGCTTTATGTCTGTACCCACTACTTAGAACTCTAATGAATTTCTATATGTTAAAAAGTAAGAAATTTTATCAAAAATTAATTTTACTCCTGTTTTTAGTTTTGTGCTTGTATAATTAGGCTACTAAATTTTCTGTAAGCATTTTATTTCAATTTTTATCCTGCTTATATATATCTGCTGCTAAACTGTTTAATCTTGTTAAAAATTTAAGTTTGGCTAGAAATAAAAAATATTTTCAAAACTTGAATTTTATTTGTTCTCAGACTACAAGTGAATATGATTTAAAAAGAAAAATGATCATATATGTGAAGTTATATTAGGGAAGTAAAATTTTGATTTATAGAAATGAGTAAAAAAAATTAGTTAAAATTTTATAAGTGATACAAAAATTTAAAGTTAGAAGTTCTTAAATGTAGAAATGATAAATATAGTGAAACTATCTTTAGTAGGAGAAATTGTATTTTTGAAAATTTTATAAATTTAGAATTTTATTTTTAATACTAAATTTTTTTATTCAAATTATTTTGCAAAACTTTTATTATGTTTTTAAGTAAAAGAAAATTATTAACTCTTTGCTCTAGGAAAGGAAGAGTGGAATTCAAAACCATTAAAGGCCTATCGAAATATAGTAATCCTTGTCTGAAAAAGAAAAAAAAAAGAAAAAGAAAACGAAAAAAAAAGAAAAGAAAAGAAAAGAAAAGAAAAGTAAAGAAAAGAAAAGAAAAGTTTAAAAAGGGAGGAGAAGCTTGAGGATCAGAGTCTAATAAAAAATTGGTTCCATATCTGATCTTTTAAAAGTATAAGACTTGAGAAACTCTCATGCTTAAGGCTATAATATAGTAGATAAAATTACAATTAATAAAAATTTAAAAGTGAAGGAAATAAAATGCCTAAGTTCTATATTTGGAAAATCTACAAGTATTTATGAATTAGATAGGAACTCATATTTTTCATACTTCTTCTCTTTAAGGGTTTCTAAACTTTAAGTTCCTACTCCTACTGGTTCTCTTTTCAACTCCACAACATAGGTGGCTGACCTTTGGTCTGGAGGTGAATGGAACCAACAAGCTCTTCAGAATATACTTGATAATAGATCACTCAACACTATCTTGAAGAAACCCATTGACAGATCCAAGAAAGACAAACTTATTGTGAAAAAGAAGGTCTCCCAAACTTTTTTAGCTTCAATTGCTAACTTCTGCTTTCCTTAAAACGAGACTCATTGGACTAAATTTGTTTGGAACAAGTTTCTTTCTCCTTCCATGGCCTTTTTCTCTTGGAAATTATTCTATGGCATTATACCACTAATGTTATTTTAATGTTAAAACACTTGAGAGGCCCTTCAAGATGCTGCATGTGTAAAACTGGAGGAATCCATCCCCCATTTGTTCTTTAAATGCTCTCATGTTCAGCAAGTCCGGAACACCTTGTTACTCAAACTGAAACTTAATACCATTCAGCTATCCTGGGAGGATTTTTGTTCAATTTGGAAAGACTGGCAGGACCAATCTCTCCCTTCCATCCCTTGTATCATTGCTTGGTTTGTTTGGATGGCCAAAAATAAGTAAAAATTTGATGAAGTCCAAATGAGTGCCATTGCCACTAATTGCTGCAGCTATTTATATAAATTGTATGGTCATGGAAAGCTACTTTTAATCCTATACACAATCTCCCTCAATTGTTTAAGGAAATTTCAAACTATTTGTGTTCATTGGAGTTGCCCACTTATGGGTTGAGTCAAAGTCAACATTGATGGAAGCTTCATTTCTCTTAATGTTGGTTTTGGTGAGGTTTTCAAAAATGCTAGAGGTGATTGTCTGCTTTACTTTCAGTCTCCTGCCAGGGCTGAGGATCCTTTGGAAGCTGAAACCCAAGCTATTTATTGGGTCGTGTTCTTGGCCAAAAAGTGTAGCTAGAATCAATTAATGCTGGAGACTGACTCCATGAATTTAATTAACATCATTAAAGGGAGAATATCTGCCCCGTGGTATCTGATTCATTGGATCACTGGTATAAACACCTTGAGCTTGGAGATTAAGTTGTCCCTTTCTCATACATAAAAAGAGGGTAACAGACCTGCTAATTGGCTTGTTAAGGCTGGCCTACATACTCAGATTCTCTCCATTGATACTAGTATCACTCCCCATTTAGAATTACTGTTGAATGGAGACTTTATTGATCTATCTTTCCTTAGAGTTTTGCCAGTTTAAACTTTTAGGAAGTGCCTTGTTTTTGCCTTCCTATTTGTATCACTTTTCTTTAATGAAATAGGAGCCTAGTCTCCTTTTATTATTATTATTATTATTATTGTTATATATATATATATATATATATATATATATATATATATATATATATATATATNAGTGATGGGATTTCCATTCTGGCGACTGACAACTTCCACAAGACGAACCCCCTCTCAAAAATTGGGTTGACAGATTATTAAGTACTTGACCAGAGGAAAATATGTTAATATTTTCATACCTATTTTATACTATTTTTAATCATATTGCACTTTAAAGAAAGGTATTTCTGATGTTTTGTTGCAGGAATGATGTATTAGGGTCAATGGAGCAAAATGATGCAAAAAGGAGCGAATTTGGAGTGAAAATGACCAAATTGTGGAGATTTAAACTAGACCGCCTACGACACCCTCGACGCCACCGACGGTGAGTTTTTCCCGAGGCTACAGGAAAAAATTCTTCAGAAGTCCGCCGACAGCGCCCTCGAGGCCGCCGACGGCGAGCTCGGCAGTTATACCTACTCAAGCTTTGGATAAGGTCAAATTTCAAAGGGATGCTTAGGCAACTCTTGGGAAAGCTCATCCACAACTTTAAAAGAATATTTTGGCCAAAAATTAGAAAGGTCCTGGATGTTAGAAAGTTCCTTGAGGTTAGAGAGGTTCCATTAGTGTATAGAGAATTTACTAGAGTGTCTAAATTGTGAGGAATTCTTTNTCAAATAGTGGATAGACTTGCTGGGCACCAATATTTTTTATTTTTAGACGGATATACCAATTACCATCAAATTCCTATTGCTCCTGAGGATCAAGAAAAGACAACATTTACCTGTCCTTTTGAAACTTTTTCTTTTCAAAGAATGCCTTTTGGATTATGTAATGCACCTGCAACATTCTAGAGATGTATGATGTCCATATTTAGTAAGTTAATTGATGATGGATTAGAAGTATTTATGGATGATTTCTCTGTATTTGGAACATCATTTGACGCATACTTAAATTACCTTGAAAAAGTTTTTATGTTATGCAAAAGAACTAATTTGGTTCTAAACTGGGAGAAATGTCAATTTATGGTTGTAGGAGGAATTGTGTTAGGGCATAAAATTCCGGAAGATGGTATGGAAGTAGACCCTGCAAAAATTCAAGTTATAACTAAACTAACACCTCCTACTAATGTAACAGAGGTTAGGAGTTTTCTTGGACAAGTTGGAATTTTCAGGCGTTTTATTTAAAGATTTTTCAAAAATTACTAAACTTTTATGCAAACTTTTAGAAAAGGACAAGAAATTTTAATTTACTGAAAGCTGTTTAAATGAATTTGAGTTATTAAGGAAAAAATTAATCACAGCCCCTTTTATAGTTTCACCTAACTAGGAGAAACCATTTGAACTGATGTGTGATGTTAGTGATTATGCTATTGGAGCTATTCTTGGACAAAGGTGTGAAAAGATTTTTAAAGTTATATACTACGACAGTAAAACTCTTAATGATGCACAAATTAACTATACTGTTACTGAAAAAGAGTTACTAACAATGTATACTTTAGATAAATTCAGATCTTATTTAATTAGAGCTAAATGTGTTGTCCATACTGATCACTCTGCTATTAAATATCTGATGCAAAAGAAGGATGCTAAATCAAGGTTGATTAGATAAATACTTTTGATGCAAGAATTTGATCTTGTGGTTATTGATAGAAAGGAAACTGATAATCAAATTTTGATCATTTGTCGAGATTAGAAAATCATGAATTATCTGACACCGACAATAAAATTACAGACACAAGGTTGATTAGATGGATTCTTTTGATGCAAGAATTTGATCTTGTGGTTATTGATAGAAAGGGAACTGATAATCAAATTGCTATTGATGCAAGAATTTGATTTTGTGGTTATTGATAGAAAGGGAACTGATAATCAAATTGCTGATTACTGTCAAGATTTGAAAATCAAGAATTATTCGACGCTGACAATGAAATTACAAACAGTTTCCCTTATGAACAACTTTATAATATTAATGAGTGAAAAATACCATGGTATGTTGATATTGTTAATTATATTGTAGGTGATATTTTGCCACCTATGCTGACATTGAACAACAAATAAAATTCATTCATGAAGCATATTTTTGGGATGAGCCTTATTTATATAAACAATGTATGGATCTTATTATGAGGAGATGTGTACCTTATGAAGAAACTGAGCTGATCATTTAGAAATGTCATGATTCTGAATTTAGAGGACATTTTGGGATTGATAAAACTGCTTATAAAATTTTACAAGCTGGATTTTATTGGCCTACCATCTTTAGAGATGTTTATGGATACATAAAAACATGTGATCGATGTGAATGAGTAGGTAATATATCTAGAAGAAATGAAATGCCTCTAAATTTCATGTTAGAAGTTGAGATCTTTGACGTTTAGGGATTAGATTTTATGGGACCATTTATTCCTTCATTTGGAAACTTACATATATATTAATTGCAGTAGACTACGTTTCTAAAATTAGATTTCATGGGACCATTTATTCCTTCATTTGGGAACTTATACATATTAATTGCAGTCTAGATTTTATGGGACCAATTATTCCTTCATTTGGGAACTTATATATATTAATTGCAGTAGACTGAAATGAAATGCCTCTGAATTTCATGTTAGAAGTTGAGATCTTTGATGTTTAGGGATTAGATGACCATTTAGTCCTTCATTTGAAAACTTATATATATTAATTGCAGTGGACTATGTTTCTAAGTGGATGAAGCACAAGCTTTACCTTGTTGTGACGCTAAAAGTGTTTCAAGATTTTTGATGAAAAATATTTTCACTAGNTCTTGATGAACCACTTTATATATTAATGAGTGAAAATTACCATGATATGCTGATATTGTTAACTATATTGTTAAGTATCATTTTGTCACATATGTTAACACTCCAACAACAAAGGAAATTTATTCATGATACAAAAGTATATTTTTGGTATGAGCCTTATTTATATAAACAATGTAAGGATCTGATTATGAGAAGATGTGTACCTTATGAAGAAACAGAGCTAATCAATCAGAAATGTCATGATTCTAAATTTGGAGGACATTTTGGGATAGATAAAACTACTTATAAAATTTTACAAGCTGGATTTTATTGGCCTACTATCTTTAGAGATGTTTATAGATACATAAAAACTTGTGATTGATGTCCACAAGAAGGTAATATATCTAAAAGAAATGAAATGCCTCTGAATTTCATGTTAGAAGTTGAGATCTTTGACATTTGGGGATTAGATTTTATGAGACCATTTATTCCTTCATTTGAAAACTTATATATATTAATTACAGTGGACTACGTTTTTAAGTGGATTGAAGCACAAGCTTTACCTTGTTGTGATGCTAAAAGTGTTTTAAGGTTTTTAATGAAAAATATTTTCACTAGATACGGAATGCCTAGAATGATTATCACTAACGGAGGATCCCATTTTAGGAATAAATATATTCAGAGATTGGCCGAAAGTTTAATATTATTCATAGAATCTCTACAGCCTATCATCCTTAAACTAGTGGGTTAGATAAAGTTTCTAATAGAGAGATTAAACAAATACTTGAAAAGACTGTAAACCCTAGTATAGTAGATTGGTCCACTAGACTGGGCTTACAAGATTGCTTATAAAACTCCTATTGGAATGACTCCGTACAGACTGATTTTTGGAAAGTCTTATCCCTTACCAGTAGAATTGGAGCATAAAGCATATTGGGCGATTAAAGAATTCAATTATAATTTGATTAAATGAATTGGAAGAATTAAGAAATGAGTCTTATTATAACAACTTAAGAAGAGATTGTTACAATTAAATGAATTGGAAGAATTAAGAAATGAGTCTTATGATAGAGAGGAGATTATTACAAATGAATGAATTAGAAGAATTAAGAAATGAATCTTATGATAACGATAAAAGAAAAGATTGTTACAAATGAATGAATTGGAAGAATTAAGAAATCAATCTTATGATAACGATAGAATTAAGAGATTGTTACAATTAAATGAATTGGAAGAATTAAGAAATGAGTCTTATGATAATGATAGAATTTATAAGGAAAAACTAAATTTATGGCATGATTGGAAGATTAACAAAAAGAACTTTGAACCAGGACAAGAAGTTTTGCTTTACAATACTAGGCTGAAGTTATTTCCTAGGAAATTGAAGTCTTGCTGTTTAGGACCCTTTACTGTGACTCAAGGTTATACTTACAGAGCTATTGAAATTGAAGATCAGAAAATAAGAAATCGATTTAAAGTAAATGGACACAGATTAAAACCAGATTTTGAGGGTAAAAGACCAAATTTTAAAGAGGTTTTAATGATCAGTCAACCTGAATGACACCTGAACAGTTCGGTTTGACGACGTTAAACCAAGTGCTTATTCGGAGGCAACCCGTATTTATCTTTACTTTTATCGTGATTATAATAGTTTTTATTTGAAATTATTGTTAGTTTGTGGTAGTATTAANATTTCTAATAAAGAGATCAAAGTAAATTTTGAAAAGACTGTAAACCCTAGCCGAATAGATTGGTCCACTTGATTGGATACTGCATTATGGGCTTACAGGACTGCTTATAAAAGTCCTTTTGGAATGACACCTTACAGACTAATTTTTGGAAAGACTTGTCACTTACCAGTAGAATTAGAGCATAAAGCATCTTGGGCGATTAAAGAATTCAATTATAATTTGAAAGATGCTCGTAAGAAGAGATTGTTACAATCGTATGAGTTAGAAGAATTAAGAAATGAATCTTATGATAACGACAGAATTTATAAGGTGAAACTAAAGTTATGGAAGAATTGTCTTATTATAACGATAAAATTTATAAGGAAAAATTAAATTTATGGCATGATCGGAAGATTAATCAAAAGAACTTTGAATCACGACAAGAAGTTTTACTTTAAAACACTAGGTTGAAGTTATTTCCTAGGAAATTGAAGTCTCGTTGGTTAGGGGCCTTTATTGTGACTCAAGTTTATACTTACGGAGCTGTTGAAATTGAAGATCAGAAGATGGGAAATAGATTAGACACAGATTAAATCATATTATGAGGGTAAAAGACTAAGTTTTAAAGAAGTTTTAAAGAGGTTTTAAAACCAAGCACTTTATGGGAGGCAACCCATATTTATCTTTACTTTTATAGCGATTATAGTTGTTTTTATTTGAAATTATCATTAGTTTGTGGTAGTATTAAACTCTACTACTCTTATTTACCCCTGAAACATCTTAAAAATTGGATCCATGAAGAAAAGTTGGAACGCAATCGGACCAGAGAGAAACTGCACAAATTTTATCTTGGGCGCCGACGGTGCCCTCGATGCCGTCGTCGGCTCCCTTGATGCCGTTGATGGCGGGTTTTTCCTGAGAGTCCAGAAAAAATTAATACAGAGGCTCACCAATGCGCCATCAACCCTGTCGATGGCGAGACCGATGAATTGACGGTTATACGGGTTCAAATGGTGGTTTTTGGGCGGGATTTGTCTTTTTTAAACTCAAAAATTCGAATTCTAGTTCATATTTTCCCTCAAAAAATGAAGTGAAACTCTACCAATTTCATTCCTATAGTGTCCAATTCCCCTGATAATCCCAGAACGCGAGCTTTCAATCGGCGAAAGTTTATTAGTGCGGAAGCGCAACGAATCTTCAACAAGTTGCTGATGAAGAAAAGATTGATCAAAGAACGAGGATTTGTGAATTGTAGATTGAATAATCCCACAACAGATGTTGAAGAAACGATAGTACGACGAAGATGGGAAGTGCTGTGCTACACTACTGTCGCCGTGGTGGTTACTGTGCTAAAAGAATTTTATGCAAATTTACATAGAATCAACCAAGGAGCTGTTTAAGTACGAGGAAGATGGATCACTTTAACTCCTACACGGATCAACCAATTATATATGATAGAAAATATTCCTGTCTGCCACTATTCCAATTTTGTCCCAACGAGAAACCAGATAAATGAGATTTACTAATATTTAACGGACGAAACTGACGGCTGGGAAAAAAGGGAAAATGGGTATGTTAGTTTTTCTACAACACTTCTGAATCCCATTTCAAAACATTGACACCTTTTCATTTTTGCGAAACTGTTACCAACAGTGAAGATCGGTAAAGTTTCTAAAGAAAGTGCCATTTTGAATTACTGCATCCAAAGGGGACTGCTGATCGACATTGGATCTATAATTGTGAAGTCAGTTTTGGGTCTGATCGTTCATACATCAACTTATGGGTTTGGACACCCCTCCACAATTTTCTCACTTTGCAGTCAGTTCCAAGTGTCCTATGAAAATTGAGAAAAGGTACTGCTACCTTGGAAAAGGAGGTACAAAATGTCATGAATGCAATTAATAATATCTCCAATTTTTTCGATCATCTGGACTGGAGGATGAAAGAACATTTTGAGCACTCTGGACATTTAGAAGACAGTTTGATTGATTGATGAGGAGGATGAAATTGATAGAAGAGGATTCTATTGAAGAATTTTCATTCCAGCCCTTCTACAACCTCTTCGTTCATGTGCAATCAATGACTGATCTCAGAGGAGAATCAAGTACCGAGTCTAAGGATTAGTAGATTTATATTACTACTTATCTGTCTATCTATGTACTTTGATTTGAACTTTGTATTTGCTTTGCTTTAGAATTATGCTTTTAGATCTCTCTATAGTTGAGACTAAGCATAGGATGTTTTATTTTCAGCATTTTGAGTGTTGTGGCTTGGATTGCGGCGCTGAATTAATGTATTGAAGTTGAGAAAATACCAAACTTAGGTGTGTAATGTAACGTATATTGTACCCCTTGGAATTTATATATAAATGTGATGTTTTGTGTTGTAAAAGTTTATATGTGCTAAGTACATCATTTAGTAACTTAGAATTATGTCTATAATGATTAAACGGATGTCGTTTAGGCTTGGAATTGAACAAAATTGCAAAAATCTAAAATTTGGATGAAATTAATAGAGCACGCCGACGGTGCCCTCAACACCGCCGACAACGAGAAGTTCCTGAGACTTAGGATTTAAATTCCAATTGAGCGCGACGACAGCGCCATCGATCCTGCCGACGGTGAACTCACAAAAAATATCTTTAACCGCAATTTTGATCAGTCAACCGCCACTATTCATCATCCCCTTCCTCCTAAAAAGATAATTTTTGACCTAGGGTTTGAGAGATCTTGGATTAGGAGGCAATTTCAAGGCATTTTGACACCAGATTTGATCATCTCTAGGCCCCCTCAATGATGCGATCAACTTTCTCACTGATGGGAAAGGAACATGAAAGATAAAGCAGAGAGAACGGGTAATTTTTTTTGCTTCCATGCTAAATGCCACCTCTAAGGCGTGACACTATTTCATTTCTTCTACTATGTTACCGACCTATCACCATAGTGAGGTAACTAGAGATAGAGCTATTCTGGCGTGACACTATTTCATTTTCTCTACTCTGTTACCAACTTATCACCATAGTGAGGTAACTAGAGATAGAGCTATTCTGAATTTATATGCAGAATAGTAGAACTATAAATGTGGAGAGAATAATTCTTAAGAATATATTGACTACGACAAGGAGTGAGATAAGTGGAGGTCTAGGACATCCTGGACTTATTTATACAATTTGCAAACTTTATGGAGTGGAAAGTGGAGATGAGAATGAGTTTATCCTATGAAACCCATTAATAAAGCTAATTTGAAGACTTATGAATCTCATGAGAAATGGAGAACTGGGNAGTCGGACAGACAACGTTAAACCAAGCGCTTTATGGGAGACATAATTATCTTTATGTTTATTGCAATTATAGTAGTTTTTATTTGAAATTATCATTAGTTTGTGGTAGTATTGATCTCAAATACTTTTATTTACCCTTGAATCATCATAAAAATTGGATCCATAGAGAAAAATTGGAACACATTCGGACTAGAGCGAAACTGTGCAATTGTTGCCTTGGGTGCCGACGGTGCCATCGATGCCGCCGACGGCGGGTTTTTTCTTGAGAGTCCAAGCAATTAAATACTAAAGGCTTGCCAACGGTGCCCTCGATGCCGCCGACGGCGAGATCGGCAGGATGGCAGTTTCTGAAGTTTGAATGGACGATTTTTGGCGGTTTTGGGTGGGAGTTACGCCTTTTAAACTCCCAAATTCGATGCCTAAGTTCATATTTTCCCCAAAAATGAAGTGAAACTCCACCAAATTCATTCCTATGGCATCTAATTCCCCTGAAAATCCCAGAATGTGAGTGTTTAACCGGAGAAAGTTCATTACTGTAGAAGTGCAGCGAATCTTCAACAAGGTACTGGCGAAGAAAAGATTAATCAAGGAACAAGGATTCATAAATAGGATTGAATAATCCCTCAACAACAATTGAAGAGATGATAGTGCGACAAAGATGGGAAGTGTTGTACTACACTACCGCCACCGTGGTTGTTCCTGTGGTGAAGGAATTTTATGTTAATTTGCATGAAATCAACTAGGGAGTCGTCTATGTGTGAGGTAGATGGATAACGTTTGCTCCTGCATAGATCAATGAATTATATATGATTGAGAACGTTCCTATCTGCCAGTATTCCAACTTTTTCCCCGACAAGAAACCAGATGAATGAGATTTACCAATATTTAACGAACGAAACTGAAGACTGGGAAATGAGAGANTTTTGCTCCTGCACAGATCAATGAATTATATATGATCGAGAACGTTCCTATCTGCCAGTATTCCAACTTTTTCCCAACAAGAAACCGGATGAATGAGATTTACCAATATTTAACGAACGAAACTGAAGACTGGGAAATGAGAGAAAACGAGTATGTTAGTTTTTCTGCGACACTCCTAAATCTTATTTCGAAACACTGACACTTCTTCATTTCTGCAAAACTGTTACTGACAATGAAGATCAGTAAAGTTTCTAAAGAAAATGCTATTCTGATTTACTGTATCCAAATGAGACTGCTGATCGATATTGGATCAATNTGAAATACTGACACTTCTTCATTTCTGCAAAACTGTTACTGACAATGAAGATCAATAAAGTTTCTAAAGAAAATGCTATTCTGATTTACTGTATCCAAATGAGACTGCTGATCGATATTGGATCAATAATTGTGAAGTCTGTTTTGGGCTTGATCATTCATGGAACAACTTACGGACTTGGACACCCTTCCAAAATTTTCTTACTTTATAGTCAGTTCCAAGTATCCTATGAAAATTGGGAAAAGGTACTTCTACCTTGGAAGCCTTTGGACCTAACTGAGAGATTCCCAACCTATGAAGATGAAAATGACATGGTTATTATGGTGGATCAATTATCTTATAATTCACTGTCGATTCAACCTTTAGTTCCGGACAAGACATTAGTGATCCTGCTCAGAATCAAGAAATTGGAGAAGGAGGTACAAAATTTCATGAATGCAATTAATAATATCTCTAATTTCTTTGATCANATTAGTGATCCTGCTCAAAATCAAGAAATTGAAGAAGGAGGTACAAAATTTCATGAATGCAATTAATAATATCTCTGATTTTTTTGATCATCTAGACTAGAGGATGAAAGAACATTTTTTCTCACTCTGGACATATAGAAGATAGTTTGATACAGCTGATGAGGAGGATGAAATTGATAGAAGAGGATTCTACTGAAGAATTTCCATACCAAACCTTCTATAACCTCTTCATTCATATGCAATCAATGGGTGTTCTCAGAGAAGAATTTAGTACTGAATCTGAAGAATAGTAGATTTATATTGCTACCTGTCTGTCTATGTATGTGATTTGATTTGAACTTTGCATTTGCTTNAACTTCTATAACCTCTTCGTTCATATGCAATCAATGGGTGTTCTCAGAGAAGAATTTAGTACTGAATTTGAAGAATAGTAGATTTATATTGCTACCTGTCTGTCTATGTATGTGATTTGATTTGAACTTTGCATTTGCTTNATATTTAATGTTTCAATTTTATAATTATTTCAAAATTTCATTACCTAGAAATTCCTCTAATGATTTATATGTGTAGAAAGCTCCTAATATTACAGACCAAGTGAAGTAAAAATTTGAGAAGGCCTGCAAAAATTTCAGAATGATGAAAATGCCTACAATACTGATGTATGATTTATATTTATAATTTTTCTTTCCACCTGTATTATTTCATATTTAAAAATTTAAGTATGGGGGAGGAAAGAAAAAGATTAACTATTAGATGTCCTCTATTTTAATATTTTCAAAAATTATTTATATGATCAAGTAGTGAATTTAATTCAGGTAACTATATTTATTTGCAACTATTTAAATATTATGGTAGCTCTAAAGAAATATTTTTGTAATGAAAGTTAATTTTTGTAACTTAAGATATTTAGTATAAGAGAATAAGATTATAGTTAACTATTTAAAGAAAAATAAAAAATAATATTGTAACTTAAGATATTTAGTATAAGAGAATAAGATTATAGTTAACTATTTAAAGTAAAGGACACTATATTTTGAAGTGTTAATAATCTGGAAATTTATTTGAGAAGAAAAGATTGGGGCTCAATGATGTAAAAGCTATGATAACTTAAGATATTTAGTATAAGAGAATAAGATTATAGTTAACTGTAATGAAAATTAATTTTGACTTAAGAAAAATTAATTTTGTAAATTAAGATATTTAGTATAAGAGAATAAGACTATAGTTAACTATTTAAAGTAAAGGAAACTATTACTTAAGATATTTAGTATAAGAGAATAAGACTATAGTTAACTATTTAAAGTAAAGAAAACTATAAAAGTATTAAGAATCTTGGAAATTCATTTGAGAAGAAAAGATTGGGGCTCAATGATGTAACAGTTATTATTAAGAATCTTGGAAATTCATTTGAGAAGAAAAGATTGGGGCTCAATGATGTAACAGTTATTGTATTAAGAATCTGGAAATTCATTTGAGAAGAAAAGATTGACGCTCAATGATGTAAAAACTATGAAATATTTATAAGGTAAAGAAATGCTTTGAGTATCAAATTTAGGGAAAGAAAAGTGAAGTTTAAATCATTAAAAGTTATCCAGATATAGTAATCCTCACTTGAAAAAGGAAAAAGAAAGGATTGAAAACAATCCCTAAGAAAGAAAAGAAAAATATATATAGGATTGAAAACAATCTAAATGAAAAAGAAAAGAGAAAAGAAAAAAAAATTTATGGAAGTGAGGAGAAGTTTGAGGTTATGCCTAATAAAAAATTGGCTTCACTGGACCTACCTAAATGGAAAACTTAAATACATTTATGAACTTATATTTATGAAATTAGATCTTTTACTAGTGGAGTTCTCATGAAGTTCCTATCTCTTGAATATTCTAAGTGACATAATATTACAACATATAGTCATTCTTGAAATAAATAGAAGATTAGAACTCTTAAACTTGATGACTAGATAATCTTGTGGCTACAGAGTTATTCAATCACTTGAATTTTTTTTTGAAAATCTCACTATGATATTAAGTTAAGTCAAACATATACTATTTCTGAATTAAGACTTTACTGCAGTAGATCATAACTTTTATATAGTACTAATATTACTTGAGGACAAGTAATAGTTAAGTTTGGGGGATTTTGACCAAAGGAAAATATGTTGAGATTTTCATACATATTTTATGCTATTTTTAATGATGTTACACTTTAATGAAATGTATTTTTGATGTTTTATTGCAGAAATGATGAATTAGGCTCATTGGAGTAAAAAGATACAAAAAGGAGCGAATTTGGAGTGAAAAGGACCAAAATGTGGAGATTTGAACTAGGCCGCCGACAACGCCCTCGACTCCGCCGACAGCAAGTTTTTTCGAGACTACAGGATAAAATTCTTTAGAAACCCGCCGACAGTGAGATCGACGGTTATGCCTACTCAAGCTTTAGATAAAGCCAAATTTTGAAGGGATGCTTAGGAAACTCTCGGAAAATCTCATCCACAACTTTAAAAGAACATTTTTGGCCTAAAATTGGAGAGTCTAGAGGTCCTGGATGTTAGAGAGTTTCCATTAGTGTATTTACTAGAGTTCCAATATTCTGAGGATTTCTTCCAGATATTGTAAGAGTGGAGGGAAAGTGGGAGATTTCTTTCTCCTTGCTACTTCGAAAAAGAATTCTGTGTGCTGTAAAGAAAGGAAGAGATTCAGAAGAACTTCGAGGAGTGTTCTTGGGAAAAAAATTAGAGATAATTTATTTACTTGTTCTAGTTTGTATGACTTTGTTTTATATATGAATTCCGAGTTTTGTTGTGTTTTCTCCATGAGTTCTGAGTAGTTTTCTCTGTCTTTCTCCTNCACCGATGGCAAGCTCGGAGGTTATGCCCAACTAGGCTTTGGATAAGGCCAAAGTCAAATTTTGAAGGGAAGCTTAGGCAACTCTTTGGAAAGCTCATCCACAACTTTAAAAGACTATTTTGACCAAAAATTGGAAGGTGCCTAAGGAGTCTGGAAGAGGGGGAAGTGCTTGAGAGAGTTCCTGAAGGTTAGAGAGGTTCTAATAGTGTGAGGAATTCTTTGAGAGATTGCAAGAGTGGAGAGAAAGTGAGAGATTTCTTCCTCCTTGTTGTTTCGAAGAGGAATTTTGTGTGTTGTAAAGAAAGGAAGAAATTCAGAGAAATTTTGAGGAGTGTTCTTGAAGAGAAATTAGAGATAAGTTATTTACTTATTGTAGTTTGTATGACTTTGATGTTATATATGAATTCCGAGTTTTGTTGTGTTTTTCCCATGAGATCTTGAGTAGTTTTCTCTGTCTTTCTCCTTGTCTCGAGATTTGTGAAATGGTGATTTGAATTGGTGAGCCATGAAAATTTAAGAAATTGTGATGATCTTTTCACTTCGATCTTAATTTACTTTCGATCTATGAAAATTTTTACAAAATTGTGATGACCTTTTCACTTCGATCTTAATTTACTTTAAATCTGACCAATTGATTTGTTAAAATATGTTGAGTTTTACAACTNTTGGCCAATTGTTTTACAACTAAAGTGAAGATTACATCCAAGATTTAGGAGGTCAAAGCCCTTGGATGTTGGGTGCAAATAAATATGGAAATNTCATATAAATAGGGAAATAAAATTATCGGCCATAGAATTAGAGATTTTGGAGTGACAGACTAAAATCCTCAATTCGGTCCTATCGTTTGGGTGCTGAAGTGTAAATGTTAGCTCTCAGGCGAGGGGAACGTAGGAGCTCCGAAGTGAGAGCCGGTATCCTCCCAGCCTAGCCACAGATTCAGTAANGTAAATAGGGAAATAATATTATCGGCCGTAGAATTGGAGATTTTAGAGTGATAGACTAAAATCCCCAATTCGGTCCTATCGTTTGGGTGCTGAAGTGTAGATGTTAGCCCTTAGGTGAGAGGAACATGGGAGCTCCAAAGTGAGAGTCGGTATCCTCTTAGCCTAGTCACATATTTAGTAAACTAACATAAGATTAGTCAACGTTCTTTATGCCTGGACCAAAGGGTAAAGAATAGGTATGCTCGTATTTAGCACAATAAAGTTTGAACTAATTCACTTTATCCATTCACTATAATTTCTTGACAAGGAGAAGGATGCTTTCTTTAGATATTGAATATCACCTTTAAACATTTGTTGGGATCATTAGTTATTTAATAGTTATTAAAATTTCATATTTATTTCAATTGCCTATTAGTGACAGATAACCAAATTGAACTTTATTGTTGTGATTAAGGTACTGCTTTCTAAAAATCTTAGTCTGCAGTTCTAAACCACTTCCTCTGGGATCAATATCTAGGACTCCATTAGAGCTTTATATTACATGAGCGTTACGTATAATTGCGTTGATAAGTGTGACTTTATAATTATTGAATATTTATTACGTCCATATTTAACTTATACTTTTGAGCATATATAAAGTCGTCGGTCAGTACTCTTAGACTTAGAGTTTGAATTTGAGTTATTAAAATTTTTTCTCTTAAATTTAATTAATTTATTTATTAAACTAAATTATAGAAGTTATAAGTTATTCTCTATCATGAGTCATATGCTTTTATGTAGTAAAAGTGTCACTTAAGGAAAAGAAAAAAATATGTTTGGGAGATTTTGATACACCAAATGAATATATTTTTTTAAGTAAACATTTTAAGCTTATTTTTTTTATCATATTACAATTTAAAGAAGGATATTTTTATATTTTTGTTGCAAGTATATCAATTTTAGGCATTTAGAGCAAAAGTAGCAAAAAAGAGGAAATTTGGAGCCAAAACAACAATTTTTGAGATTTTGACACTAGAACTGGTGCGTGAAGTTTTAGTTTATAGAGAGGTAGGGCCTGAAGAACCAAATTTAGCACCTGAAGTGCTATTTGTTAGAGAGGTGGCACTTGAAATGCAAAACCAAGAACAACATTGTCTTAAGCAAGATGGCGTCAGAAGCGCCAGAACCAATGCTTGAGGCACTAGAGAAGATTTTTTGCGGATTAAGGCAGTTCAGAACAAATATCATGCAAATTTCAAAGGGGTCACTTGTTCTAAACACCTCATGGAGTGATTTCATGCATCTAGACACTTTTGAAGGTTTTTTTATGAAGGGATATGTCTCTTGGATCAATAGACATGTCTTTTGAATTCAAAAGAGTTGACTTTTGGATAAACTTTTTGGAGGGAATTTTGAATTATTTTTGGAGGGAGGTAGCCTCTAATAGGAAAGAACGAAGTCAAGGGCTTGAAAGAAAGGAAGTGTCATGTGAGGGAGTTTTTTGGAAAGCAAGAGAGAGAGAGAGAGAAAGTCAAGGGCTTGAAGTTTTTCTCCAAGAATTGTAAGAGGAGAGGAAAGGTGAGAGATTTCTTCTTCATAGCTTCTTTAAGTGAGAATTGAGAGTGCTTGTAAAGAGAGAAAGTGCTTTAAGAGAACTTCGAGGGATTTGCGTGGGAATGATTGTGAGATAAGTTGTGTTCATTTATTTCTTTGTTCTGTAAAATTATTTTTATCTATGAAATATGTGTTTTGTCATATCCTTCTCATGAATTCTAAGTAGTCTTCCTTATTCTTCTCCATACAATGAAATTTAGTTTTGTGATTAATTGATTTTGATTTATTAAATTTTAAATGTCAAAAATTTGTGGTGATTTGAACTCTAATTTTCATTTACTTTATGATCTGGCCAATTGAAATGATAAAATGTGTTGAGAAACATATGTTCCGAAAGAGCTATGATTTCTACAGCAGCATGAGAATCGCATTTGATTCTATGGGAGAAGATGTCATTCATGGGGTAGAGTGCAAATAAAAAAGGAAATATACTTTCTTAGATGTAGAATTGGTGATTTTAAGGTGACAAATAAAAATCCCCAATTTGGTTCAGTTGACTAGAAACTAATGCGAGATTGTTATCCCTCAGGTGAGGGACTAGTGGGAGCTTTGGAGTGGCAG
>JXCR01079908.1:46427-63260 GCA_002079205.1 Phalaenopsis hybrid cultivar
TTAATATTTTCACAATCCATATACTCATTATAAAAGGGAATGATACTTTCTTAAATTTGAACTCTTCTGCACAAAATCTTTGCTTAGTTTTTGTAAGTTTACTTTTGAAAGTTTAACAATTAGTTTAATTAACTTAGTCTTTTAGGTGTATTTTATTTATCATTCACTCATATACTTTATATTTCAAATTTGCACTTCACTTTTGTAGTTTAAATTGTAGTTTACATTATAATAGTAAGAATTTACTTAAAAACATTCCTAACTTCCCTGTGGGGTCGATGTCTAGGACTTCATTAGAGTCATTTATTACTTGAGCAATATGTATACTTACATTATTTTTATGGGATTTGGCAGCTTAAAGATTTTTAAAAATATAAAACTACTTTCACTTAAGGTTTTTTTTGGATTAAATTACATATTTACTATTGTATTTGTCATGTGAATTTTGTAATATTGAAAAATATTTGTAAGAATAACACACTAAATCCGCCCGCATCAGATATTTTGATGCAAGGAGATTTATTAATTTTAAGGCTCAACAAAATTATAATACTCAAATGGGCTGAAGGAAGTTGATTCAGAAGCGAACATTTTGGAATCGAGGAGGAAAGATAAAAAGGTTGTGTATTGCTAGGAAGTGAGAATTTTTCTGCTACTTCACCATAGTAGCCATTGTTTTTATGATTCAAGAATTTTATTCCAATCTTCGAGTGACCATGGATGACCAAATTTATGTTCGAAGTAAGCAAGTTGAATTTACTTGAAGAAGAATCAATGCACTTTATCGACTGAGAAATGAATATTATTTGTGATGATTGATTCATCACTTGATTAAGTAATTGCCTATCTCACTCACAGAAGAGGAGAATAGAAAGTTAAAAATAATCACAAAGTAAATTTCTCCACTTCCATGTTAAATGTTCAATCTAAGGCATGACATTACTTCATCTCTGCAAAGTTGCTTCCAACTAATCACCTGAGCGAAGTAACTAAGGAAAGTGCAGTGCAGAATTTTTGCATTCAACAAATGAAAGCAGTTGATATTGGTGATCTTATTGTGCATAACGCTCAGAGCATAACTAGAAGTGGGACAGCTAGTGGTTCAAAATATCTTACCCTAATTTTCACTTTATGTGAGCAATTAGGAGTACAATTTGGCAGAAAAGAAGAAATGTTACAACCTCTGAAACCCATTGGAAAACCTATTATGCATAAATTCGAATCATTTGCTAGATTTAGGAGTGGAAGTAAAGCCGACCCTCCACGTCAACTATAGGACCATCTACTTCCAGTTTCATTTCACTTGAAAATATTATGGAACAATTAATGATTCAACAATCATATCTTATAGGAATGTAGAACAAAATAGGTGGCTAGATGCCATAAATGCTTACAAGGATGAATATAAGCAAAAAGTAGTCCAGCATGGCATTGCATATGAAGAAGCGATGATTAGATTTTTGAGAGGTGATAATACTTTAAAGTTTCCTACATGCCCTAGCTTCAAGCTTTATGTGCAAGAAGAAGAAGAAGAAAAAGCAGAGGAAGAAGAGGAATTATTTGGATTTTGTTTGTTTTTATGTTTTTTTTTATTCTTATGTTTTGTTTGTTTTTATATTATATTGTTTCGAGTATGAATTGGAACAAATTTTGTGTTTAGTTTGTGGATCTATTGAACCGGTATATGTAACAGTAAATTGTAGATTTTTAATTTTCCTCATTTTTAGTTGCTTTAGTTTACTGTTTATGTCATTAATTTATGTTTCCCTATCAAATTGTTTAATATATTATGTCATTTAATGATTTAAAGCCTAAACTTTTTAAGTTAGCACTTGCAAAATATTAGAGCCAAATTTTAGATTCGTAATCCCTTACAGCTTAGTTTAATTTTTATTCATTACTATTTTATTTCACCTGCTATATTTTTGTACCACATACTTTACTTAATATTTAAAAATTTAAGTTTATGGAAAATAAAATTTTCCTTAAAAGAAGTGAATTAAATTTTATTTGTTTTCAATTAGCTATACTTTGAAAGTTAATTTAACATGACCATGGATATTAGAGTTCAACTTTAAAAAACAATATTTTTGTTTGTAAGAATATGGTAAATTTAAGCAAAAATCTTTAATAATGAAGGTCAATTCTAGAGTTAATCTTTTTAGTATCAAAGAATAAGACTATATTTCTGTAATTGAAGTAAAGAAATTGTACTTCTAAAGTATTTTGAATCTTAGAGTTTAATGTAAGAAGATAAGAGTGAGACTTTATGAAAAATCTTCAAAGCTAATATGAATTTTTATAGTGAAGGAAGGAAAGAAGTTTTGACTTTAAGAAACGGATAGTGAAGTTCAAAATTATTAATGGCTATCAAGATATAGTAATTCTCAATTTAAAAAATAATAAAAGAAAAGGAAAATATGCGAGGAAAAGCTTAAGAAGATGCCTAATAAAAAATTCGCTTCATGTTGACCTCACTTTTGGTTGAGGTTCAGTTTTTCTCCTTAGTAGCCTAAGGTCTAGCCATAGGACTTTCCTATTGACTATTCCTAGAAAACTAGACAAGAAACCCTAACCACTAGAAATTCCAAACTCTTCTCTACTCAAATTGAAGTTCCACATGTTGGTCTTCACCACTAGAAATTCCAAACTCTTCTCTACTCAACTTGAAATTCCACATGTTGGTCTCAACCTGATTAGAAATTTTAAACTCTTCTCTACTCAACTTGAAGTACCACATATTTGTCCTAACCTCTAGCACTTAGTAGGTGAGGTCACTATGGGGTAAAATAAAGATGAGTCACCCTTAGGACTGTTGGACCTTAGGGTTGACCCTGGGTGTTGGTCTAGGGCTTAGGCACTTGGTTGCACTCTCAATCACTCACAACCCTAAACCTAAACTTCTAGGCTTTGGTGTCATGATACTTTTGGGAGACTCTTGTAGGTCCTTCCCTAAACCCATTAGTCCTACGCTAGGGTTTAGCTAAGACCACTACATAGATGACCCATAATGGGGTTTCCATTGATCTATGGCTTATTTATGCTGCTTGGCAATCCAACTCTATCAAGATACCCAACCTACCCTATTGCCCCTAAATTCCCCCAAATTACTTAGATACTCTTGGGACCCTAATACTAGCCAAAACCCTCAAATCTAGCCAAAATGCCCAAACTTATTCAAAAATAATTTCATACACCTTAAAAACACCCAAACAACCCAAAATCACAAAAATTGGTCAAATTACCAAAATATCCCTCTTTGGCCCAAAATTCCAAAAATTCCCAAAACCCCCACAAATATTCCCAGTTTCATTTTCCTCAACTAACACATGAACCAATTTCGCCAATTTGACCACCTTTGACCAAAACCCCCAAATTGCACTTTAAAGGCCCACCATTTCCCCAAATCACCTCAAATGCCTATCCAATTAGTCTCAATTTACCCTAATTTCGATTCTAAACTCAAATTCACACTTCATATGAGAAATTAAGACCAAATCTAAGCCCAATTGATCCATGATTTGAACCCAATTTTGATTTAGATCAAAACCCCAATTTTGGGCACATGACCTCATCTGAGCAAATTGAACCCATTGCCCACACAATTTGCCACAATTTGTGTTGAAAAATCTTAATAACATTCTTACACATCAAATTTGACCTTAAATTGGCCTTGGTTGGACCTCAATTTTATTTGATTTCAACTTAAGTCCAAAAGACCCAAATTTGCCCCGAATTGACTGTCTCAAAATTTCACCAAATTGAGGGCCTTAAACCCAAAATTTCCACTCCATTTCTTCATGAAAAATCATCAAAAAACCTTCCTTAATCATGTGAACTACGTAATTTGGACTTAAGCCAAAGTTAGCCCAACCTAGACCCATGTCTTGTCCAACATGCCCAATTGGTCAAATTTCGAAAATCCCTCAAATTCACCTTCTAATTGAACTTAAAATCACTTCAACCCTTCACCAAAAGTCTTCATAACAATCATCTACACAATTTTGATCAATAAATTGGGTCATTTTACATGGCTAACCTAGCTAAAACCCAAACTTTGATCACTTGAACCCACATTGAACCTATGCATTAAAGATGGCCTAACAACCCCATAAGCACCAAACTAACTCCACCTCAGCCATTGCTTAGACCCTAGGACTAAGCTAAAGACCTATAACTACCTAAATAAAGCCATGGACCAAAGGTCCACTAAATTAAGGGATTTTATTTCCAAAAATGCACATGCTTAAGATACCCTTACAAAAACTAAACCTCATTGCATTAAGTTTCTGTGACATATTCTCCTGGGTTCCCTGAGCTCCTAGCCACCTCCCCCTAGCCAGCTGGCCAGCCTAGTGGCCAAAAAATGGCCAAACCGAGAGCCACCCCCATAGAGCTTCACCCAAATCAAACATAAAGGCCAACTCATCCAAATTAAACTGTTGAGCTCCTCTGCCCTCCACCTAAGCACCACAATGCACCCAAACTTGTGCCCTAAGAGACACCCCATGGTTATTTTTATATAAACTCACCTCCACGACCATGGGAGGGGTACTAAAAATTTCTTAGAAAGGGCCTCCCAAACTTCTCACAAAGCTTCTCTAAGATCCACTCAGTGCAATCCAACCTTCCTCCCCACTGAATTTTGAGCTCAAACCTCTGCCCAAAAGCAAGTTAGAACTCATTACACCTCCACAGTCCACCAAACTTCAATTACTTGTGCCCATACCTTCATAACCTAGAAAGAAGCCAAAGCCCCATAAAATCCCCCATCCACAGAGCCTCTACCATAGGTCTAGACCAAGACCTAAATCTGGCTGTGATTGAAATCATATCTAGGCCTCACACCAAGACCAGAGGCTTAATCCCTAGCCTCCTTGAGCCCCAAAAAATGTTCCAAGACCCTCTAATCGAAGCTTCACTTCTCAAAGAAAAGGTATAAAACTTTTCTCCTTCACGAGCCTATTTTGATTCTTCATTTGATTAGGCTTAATTTAATTGCATGATTACCATATGGAATGTATTCGTCTCACTTAGACGAGTCCAAAGGATCAAACCTAAAGTGATTTGGTTGAGTTTAGGCTGAGATCTTAGGGTTTTAATGTGGACGGTCATGGGATCACTATATCGGGGACGATGACGGGGAGCCATTTGACAAGCGTGTATCAAATGGACGAAGGAGATCAAGCCAGACAGCTCTTCGAAACATAAATTGCGGGCCGAGTCAGCAGCTACGTGGATGACAACATCCAACCAGAGCGTGTCACGCGTCTCTTCGGAGCTGCCTATGATCTAATTAGCACGCGCTATTTAAATAGATAAATATGGATTTCTCCTATTTTATTAAATACCCCTAACTTCAAAAATTCATATGTTGGTGTAGAAAAATCACAAAAATAAAATAAAAATACCCTCTTTCTCAGTGAACAGAGGAGAATAATATAAAGATAATTTTAAGTCCATGTGATGCATATTTTATTTTTAATTAATTAAATTTTGATTTGAATTTTTTTATTCTCCATGCATGTAGATTTATCACCATAGCTTGATATTTTGGCATGTCGTAGCCTCTATCAAGTGGAACATTCTTTGATTTTTCTAAAGTCAGAAAAGGTCCTTAGACAGAGAATCACATTTTTCAAATTTATGTGCATTATTTGCTTAAAATAGTCATGGAAATTAGCATGTTGCTTAGAAAAATGCAAAAAAATTTTTGGAAGGTTTATGATGACCAGAGAACCCTTAGGAAAAGTTTTCATGAGCCAAGTCATTTATAATGCACCTAATTTTCACAAACACTAAATCACTTAGATAATTAAATTTGGAAAATATAAACATTTAAATGACTTGATTTTTAATTTCTACTATTTTCTATGATCGAGATAACTCACCATAAAAATTTCATAATCTTTTGAGCTCATTTGATAACTTTGGTTGATTTTAAAGATAAACATCACTTTTGGCATTTAAATGATTTTTAAAAATCAAAATATATCTCAAAAATTTATAAAAACTTATTTTTTTGAGTTCTCTGTGATCAGGGGAATTTTCTCAAAATAAAATGATATTTATAATAAAAACTTCATTTTTAGCGTATTTTTAAATATTTAAAATAATTAAAAAATCATAAAAATCACAAAAACAATTAAATTCATGGAAATGTTTTAAATTGCTTCCTAATCACTTAGAAACAATTAGAATATTTTTCATGATTTTCTAAGTAAAGAAACTGAATTTCAAAGTTTAAAAATAATTTTTAAAGGCTAAAAATGAGTTTTCACTAAAATAATTCCAATAAATCAAATAAAATTCAGAAAAATATAAAATTTTCTTCACTCAGTTCTTTGACCTTAGGGAGACTTTTCAAAAATACAAAACTTAATTTTTTCCATTTAAAATATTTTATATTTAATAAATTCCTGAGAACTAAAGATAATTCTTAAAATTCAAATAAAGTTGTAAAAATCATGAAATCTAGGGTCTACCTTCAAAAAAAATTTCAAGGGCTTAGGAGTCACCTTGGTCAAGTTACAAATTTTCTTTAGAAAATCCTATTTGTGCATAAGAAATTATATAAAATAGATTAAATTTTGAAAAATCACATTTTCTCCTCTAGTGTCTTAATTGACCCATGAATGAGGTAGGATAAAAATTTCAAAGTCAGTTGAGTTGAATTTGAAAAATTATGAAGTGTTAGAGTCTTAGGGGCGAATGTGTAATTTTGGAAACTTAGCCTTAATTAACATTTAGGCTTAATTCAAGAAGGAAAATGGGTAACCCTGATCTTAATCAATTTATTTGATGTTTTTAACATAAGATGTTAATTGGTAGAAACCAACCTCACTTTCTTAATTAAAAAGATAAGTTAATAGATTTCTAAAATTATTAAATTTGTAAAATAAAATCAACCTTGGGCTTAGGGGTATGACTTTTGAAGTCAATAATTAATCAATTTAATTCCCTATGTTTTGATTTTCAAATAAAATTCAAATCAAGAATCATGCCACCTCAAGCCTAACTTTTTCAGAACTAATTAAGACACTGACCTAGGTCTTAATGGCTTAGTAGTGACTTAGGCTAAATCAAGTTTCATTTAAATGAGAATTAGAAAATTAAATATCATTGAAAATTAAAACATCTTTCAAATATTACAAGCCCAATTAGGGTTAAAATTTGGCTATGTGTTCCAACAACACTAACTTGCCTCTTTAAAGGTCTTCACCCACATAATTCTTAAATTGAATTACAGGTGATAATTACCCTACTCTTAGTGATAATTGAGACATCAGTGCTCACTGAGCATTAAGGGTATTTACATGATGATTTATTAAGAAACATAATAAAGTTTAAAAGAACTCGGGATTTTTCACCAGGCAGTGAGAGAGTAGCACCGACGTGCTTCTTTCTTTAGATCTATTGGATATCTTGAAAATCTACTAAACTTAATATGTTTCACTTAAAAAAATCATCTTTCAATGAATTCCTAAGGACCCATAGAGATATGACATCGGGTTATGAAAAACTACCAAAACCTTACTTTTTGCCTCTATATAAATTGCCCTGACATTTATTTTAAGTTTCAGGTGGTGGAACGAGAAGACTCGCCGGGTACGCTTTTACAGTTTACATAATTGTCTTTCTTGTACTTTTATGCTATACTTTTGTGTTTAGAAAAATTTGCACAGAAAATTAAAACTATCAGGATAGCCACAAAACCAAAACCAAAAATCAAAAATGAAAATCAACCAAGATTAAAATTCACCCCCACAACATTTAAAATTTAAAACAACTCAAATTTTAATCACAAACATCACACAAAACTACAATTGCAACTAAATTAAGATGTCTCTATCGGATGAGAATCCCTTAGAGGAGGTAACCTACAGTTGCTAACAAGGCTTCCCACGGTTTAAATTAAATTATGGAACTCAAAGGAGGTAACCTATGGTTCCTAGCGAGGCTTCCCACGATCTAAAATGAAATTATGGAACTCATTAAGTTGAGTTTAGTAAGTTCATTTAGACTAAGTGAATCTAATAAAAAATAATGGTGCCGGAACGAGGGAACTGTAGAATCCTGACCGGTGTCACTCTAATCAACTTTAATATGCCCCCGTAAAATTGAAAGAACTTTAACAATAGGGCCACCTGATTTAACTTCATAACTTAATACACTAGAAAACTCAAACTCGTCATGACAAGGAGCTTGGAGTTAGCATGGTTGGCAGCATGACCATCTTCAACAACAACACATGTCTTCCCCAACTAAACCAATCTTCCTTTCTTAGATATAAACAACAAAGCCATAGGACTTCGAGGATGCTTGCTTATACAACGTAAATCCTCACCTTATCTTTAGGCCTTTGTATAGCTCTGTTATATAATATAAGCCCTAATTCGTCTTAGGATTGCGAGGTTATCGTTCGTCACAACCTAAATCCTCACATCTCCCAGGCTATTTGTGTGATCGTTTCACACGAATGTAATCCCTAACGAATAAAATTGGTAGGATGAAACACTTAAATTTTACTCCTCAAAACTGAAGCCAAACATTAGGATAGCTTGGGAAGTCACCAAGATTCTCCTCTGGATCCATGATATCTCCTAGTGCTTCCTCCTTTGGATTCTACAATAAAATGTCCCAAATTTGAACCAATCCCCTTTCACACCTCTACGTTCGATCTCATTGAAGAGTCCCACCCTTTCAAATTCCTTGAAGATAATATTTCCTGATTTTTATCGAGAGTCTTCTTAGGTGACTATGTTCATTTAAGATGTAATTAACTATAGGGGTTTACCCTTATAGGAAGCATGTTTGAACCTAGCTTAATATAAACAATATGTAATCCTTTATATTAATTAGGGTAACTTGTCGGCAAATAGAAAAGTTTTGCAGACCAAACGGATGTCATATGTTCTTTAGTTTATTTGATCAAGCTTTATCCTCAAGTCTTGTGTTTATCCTTCGGGATAGATACAGAATTTAAGGTACAGAGCTCCTTCATTTAAAATATGAAAAATATGGGGTAAGTTTGATTTCATATTTTTCTAAAAAACTAAAGATATATGTAAATTAAAACGTCCTTCCGAAGCGGGAGATGGGATTTTCATTACGATGATCGACAACTTCTTACGGGCAACTCCTCCAACTAAAAATAGCGCCGACAACTTCTAGTAACTCCATTGAGGACAAGCTTTTCTTTTCATTCAAATCAAGAAGTATTATCTTCACACATCGGTAATGTGTCTGTGTCCCTCTTGAACCAAATTAACATTCTTCCGTTGGCATACTTTACCCATTTCTGTCTTTTGAAGGTACAACTAACTCCTTGGACTTCAGGACTAGCTGTTCAACCACCTTTGAACAAAGGAGTTCAGAAGGCCATTAAGGACTCTTTAAATTTTCATGTGGGGTTAAACCCGCTAATAGGTGTGTCGGTGAACTAGTTCCACCTGGGCATTTTCTGCCACTAAATAGGTCTCGCACTGGGTCCTAAAATACTTCACATTCCCCTTTCAAATTTGATTTGTTATTCTGAAAATTAAACCAAATCGTGTTGTGCTGCACACACTTTGAGATTTCCTTACATTAATCAATTTTTTAACAAGATTTTAAAATACTCATAAGTTAAGACCAGCCTGGTCTATAGATCAACCTCTACTTTCACTGCTTGCACTAAAAATTACGAGGTTTTTGTCCATATAGCTAACCTTGAAACCTTCTATTTTCAAGCCTGTTACAATGGCCTAGACGCTGATCTTTTCCTGCTACCTGTCAACGAGCCACAAAGCCCGCAACCTCGCTCCTACCATCAAATTCAGAGCTGAATTTGAAGATCTCGAGGTCATCCTTGGGAAAGTCCCATTCATGATAATGAAGAACGCCGCTCCAGAAATATAGGAGCTGTCTGTAGAATTCAACCTGAACTACCTTCAATACTTCCCTACCTTCAAGAAGTCTAAAACTACTGCCTTCGCGCCACAGTCCAAACCTACTAGCCATGCTGCTGCTAAGGGGAAAGAAGTCATGATTATTGAGGTTCTGACTGAGGGATTAACTTTCCCACCACCCGTGTTTGAAATGGGATCAAGTTCGAGGATTGTACCACTGACTTGAACTCAAAAAAGGAACTGTAACAGAATAGTTCAGAGGGCCATTAAGGCCTAGACTCCTAAGAAGACACCCGTTGAGGAGGAGCTTCATCAAGTTGAAGAAGTGTTACCAAAAATTTATCCACTCCTGCAAGGAAGTAGATTCCATCCTCTGATAGATACCAAGTGATATGAGAGTATCCGAAGGATCGCTGCCGCATTACCGTCACTTCATGGACACGGTGAGTAGAGAAAGAAGTTCAATCCTATCACTTGAGTTAGTGCAGTTTTTAGAAGGATTGCTACCAACAAAGGATGTTTGGTTAGCGAGTTACTTAAACGAGTGGGAGATGTAATTTCTCCTCGCATGAAGAAGGAAATTTTGAAGGGCATTAAATCCGTCAGACAGTCCCATAAGATAGCTGGAGTGCCACCTACCCGCATCACCGTTTGGTTTCGTTTAGGGAACAGAGTTAATACCGCAGTGATCACTACTGATTATACCTCTACAAAGACCCCAGGTCGTCAACCGGTTAAGTCGAGACTGGGTCTGAAAATCTTACTTGTTGCCCATCATGGAGATATTCCTACAATCCCAAAGACAAAGAAAAGATGATTACCTGGCACTGTAGCCGGTCTACAGCACGGGGAGAATACTTTCTCCTGACATACCGATGTTTCTACTAAGACGCTCGGTCTTGAGACATCATCATCAAAAAATAAAAAGGTATGGGTACCCAAGGTCGTTGCACCGATACAATCTAGTGAGCCTGCATGACCGGGAATGAAACCAGGATCTAAAATATCTGACATTGTCCCAACAATAGCCAACGAGATGGAGGAGCAAGTAAAGGATGTCCTCAAGGTCCTTCAGATCTTAAAGTGATCAAGGAATTGATAATTGAAGAGAAAGTTGAGAAACTCAGGATTGAGATTTCTGAGTTAGCTCGAGAACACGGAGTTTTCGTCGATAGTGAAGATGAAAATTTTGATTATAATGATTACTTAGAGGAGGATTTTCTGGAAGTCCATGTGATCGAAATTAGATCTACCACATCTGCGTGCGAGGCTCAACCTCACACCGAAGAGAACGCCATAGATAAGCTGGGTAGGGTTATCCTCATAAGGGATGAGCAAGTTAGTCTACTTGAGAAAAGAGTAGAAGAGATGACTGCAGCTATCACAACCATGGCCACCATTCAGAGGAAATCACAAGCACCTCAATTGGCTTCTCCAGAGATTAATCAGCCAGAAACCATACACATTATAAATGAAAGAAGAGAGGCTACTTCAGCAAAAAAAAAGAGCAACGGAAGAAAGATTCTCCATCAAGTGCCATGTCAGAAAAGGAATTCAAGCAAATGGTTGAACAACTGCAGGATGCCTTAGCTCAATCCAAGGGTGGTGCATCAAATTTGAAGGGTAGACCTTACCCAGAGGAGTTCGATGTCGTGCCTTTCTCCAAGGGTTTTGTGGCCCTAAACTTCAAGATATTCAATGGGACTAGAAATCCCAGACAGCATATAGCACATTTTAGAGCCATCTGTGGCAACATGAGAAATAATGAAGCTCTACTATGCCAGCAATTCATCAGCAGCTTGTCAGAAATTGCTCTGGATTGGTGTGTTGACTTGCTCAATAAGTCAGTTAAAATATTTTCTGAATTGGAACTGTTATTTTTGAAAAGATTTGTCGGGGCACAACACCATGTGTTTATGGGAGAGGTGATCATGGAAAAGCAAAGCCTAGCAAAACCTTGGTTGACTATATTTTGAGGTGGAGAAACCATAGCATGAAATTTGAACCTCAGCTATAGGAACATCATGCGATTGAAATTCTTCTCAAGAGCATTCATGGGTCAGTAGCTATAGGAACATCATGTGGATGAAATTCTACTCAAGAGCCTTCATGGGCTAGTAGCTTTCATGCTTAAAAGACTCACCATCAAGTCCTTCGAGAAGCTACTCAGTAAAGCTAGAATACTTCAAGAAGAAATGAAGCACAAGGAGCCAAATGAAAAGACTAAGGTGAACAGAGTGTTTGAAAAGAAATCAAGAGTAGTAGCGATCGTCGACAAAGGAAAGCGGCAGATAAAGATTGACAACGACTTTATATATGCTTAAAAATATAAGTATTTAATACTGATGCTAAAAGATTTAATTCCTCAGCAACTGCACCAAAGCTTAATAACAGTTTTAGATTTAATAGAGATGGATGTTTAAAATATTCAGTAATTGTAAAGTCACACTTATCAATGCAAGTATACGTATCGCTCAAGTAATATAGGGCTCTATTGGAGTCCTAGATATCAATCCCACAGGGAGTAATATTAGAACTACCAACTAAGATTTTAGAAAAGCAATACTAAATCGCAAAAATGGAATTCAAATTATTTATATGTCACTAATAGGCAATCGAAATAAATATGTAATTTTAATAACTCTTAAATAACTAATTATACTAATTAGGTTTTTAACTTGATATTCAATATATAAGAAAGTATCCTTCGCCTTGTCAAGAAATTATAGTGAATGGATAAAGTGAATCAGTTCAAATTGTATTATGCCAAGTAGGTGCATTCCTATTCTTTACCCTTTGGTCCAGGCATAAAGAACATTGATTAATCCTACGCTTGTTTACGAAATCTGCGGCTAGGTTGGGAGGATACTGGCTCTCACTTTGGAGCTCCCACGTTCCCGTCACCTGAAGGCCAACATCTACACTTCAGCACCCAAATGATAGGACCGAATTGGGGGTTTTAGTTTGTCACTCTAAAATCTCCAATTCTACATCTAATAATTTTATTTCCCGATTTATTTACACCCAACTTCTAAGGGCTTTGACCTCCCTAAATGTTGGATGTATTCTTCACTTTAGTTGTAAAACTCAACATATTTTAACAAACCAATTGGCCAGATTGAAAGTAAATTAAGATCGAAGTGAAAAGATCATCACAATTTCTTTAACTAGCCAGATTGAAAGTAAATTAAGATCGAAGTGAAAATATCATCACAATTTCTTAAACATTTTCAGCCAGATTGAAAGTAAATGAAGATCGAAGTGAAAAGATCATCACAATTTCTTAAACATTTTCTAATTGGGCAGATTGAAAGTAAATTAAGATCAAAGTGAAAAGATCATCACAATTTCTTAAACATTTTCATGCAAGATTGAAAGTAAATTAATGAAAAGATCATCACAATTTCTTAAACATTTTCATGGCTTCATCAATTCAAATCACCATTTCACAAATCTCAAGATAAGGAGAAAGACAAAGGAAACTGCTCAGATCTCATGGGAAAAACACAACAAAACTCGGAATTCATATAAAAAATCAAAGTCATACAAACTACAAATAATAAATAAACTTATCTCTAATTTCTCCCCAATAATACTCCTCCAAGTTCCTCTGAATCTCTTCCTTTCTTTATAACACACAAAATTTCTCTTCGAAGCGGCAAGGAGGAAGAAATCTCTCACTTTCCCTCCACTCTTACAATCTCTCGAAAATTCTTCTTCAAAGCGGCAAGGAGGAAGAAATCTCTCACTTTCCCTCCACTCTTACAATCTCTCGAAGCAATTCCTTTTTGAAGTAGCAAGGAGGAAGAAATCTCTCACTTTCCCTCCACTCTTACAATCTCTCGAAAATTTGAAGTAGCAAGGAGGAAGAAATCTCTCACTTTCCCTCCACTCTTACAATTTTAAAGAGTTCCTCACAATATTGGAACCTTTCTAACCTCTATGAACTCTCTCTAGCACCTCCTATTTCTCTTTGAAGTAGCAAGGAGGAAGAAATCTCTCACTTTCCCTCCACTCTTACAATCTCTCGAAAATTCTTCTTCAAAGCGGCAAGGAGGAAGAAATCTCTCACTTTCCCTCCACTCTTACAATCTCTCGAAGCAATTCCTTTTTGAAGTAGCAAGGAGGAAGAAATCTCTCACTTTCCCTCCACTCTTACAATCTCTCGAAAATTCCTCACTAATATTGGAATTTTTCTAATCTCTAGGAACTCTCCTAGCACTTCCTTTACTCCCTATATTCTTTCCCTCGGAAAGGAGGAAGAAATCTCTCACTTTCCCTCCACTCTTACAATCTCTCAAAGAATTCCTCACAATGTTACACTCTACTGGAAATTCTATACACTAATGGTAACCTCCAAGGCCTCTAGCACTCTTCTATTTTTGGCCAACACCCTCTAGCAAACACTAATGTAACCTCTCCAACCTTTAGGACCTTTCTAAGATCCAGGACCTCTCTAATTTTCAGCCAAAATCTTCTTTTAAAGTTGTGGATGAGCTTTCCAAGAGTTGCTTAATCACCCCTCCAAAATTCATCCTTATTCAATGCTTAGTTGGACATAACCGCCGAGCTCGCAGTCAGCGGCCTCGAGGGCACCATCGGTGGGCCTGCTAAGTGAATTAATTATGGATTCTCAAGAAAATCTCACCATCGGCGCTGTTGGGCTTGTCGTCGGCGCAGTTGGGCTCACTGTCGGCACCCTAGTTCAAATCTTCACATTTTGGTCCTTTTCGCTCCAAATTCGCTTCTTTTTGCATCTTTTTGCTCCAATGACCCTAATTCATCATTCCCTCAAACAAAAAAATCAAAAATACATTTCCTTAAAGTCCAATATCATCAAAAATAGTATAAAATAGGTATAAAAATCTCAACATATTTTCTTTGGTCAAAATCCCCCAAAGTTGACTATTACTTGTCCTCGAGTAATTTTAGTACTACATAAAAGTTATGATCTATTGTAGTAAAGTTTTAATTCAGAAAAACTATAAGTTTGATTTAGATAAATACCATAGTGAGATTTGCACAAAAGTTCAAGTAATTAAATTAACTTTGTAGCTATAAGATTATCTAGTCATTAAGTTTAAGAGTTCTAGTCTTCTATTCATTTCAAGAATGACTATATGTTGTAATATCAAGTCACTTAGAATATTCAAATACTCTTCTATTCATTTCAAGAATGACTATATGTTGCAATATTAAGTCACTTAGAATATTCAAATGATAAGAATTCGTGATAACTATACTAGTAAAATATCAATTCAATATCACTTAGAATATCCAAAAGATAGGAACATCATGAGAACTCTACTAGTAAAAGACCTATTCCCACTTAGAATATTCAAATGATAGGAACTTCATGAGAACTCTACTAGTAAAAAATCTATTCCATAGCATAGAATATTCAAATGATAGGAACTTCATTAGAACACTACTAGTAAAAGATCCCCTCAGTGCATTGCAACTGTTTCCCCTCACCCATTCCCATTGTCGGAGCACAATTTTAAGCGTGAAACCTTGTCGGAAACCAGGACAGAACCCAATACACCTCCACACTCCACCAAACTTTAATTGCTTGTGCCCCTGCCAGAAACCAGGACAGAACCCAATACACCTCCACACTCCACCAAACTTTAATTATGTGCCTACACCTACCAGGACAGAACCCAATACACCTCCACACTCCACCAAACTTCAATTTCTTGTGCCTACATCTTCACAAGAGTGAAATAAGCCAAAGCCCCATCAAATCCCCCTTCCACAGAGCCTCTACCAACTAGACCAACACCTGAAATCGAGCTTGGTCGAATTCATACCTAAGCTTTACACCAAGACCAGGGCAAGAGTGAAAGAAGCCAAAGCCCCATCAAATCCCCCTTCCACAGAGCCTCTACCATAGCTCAGACCAACACTGACAAAGCCCCATCAAATCCCCCTTCCACAGAGCCTCTACCATAGCTCTAGACCAACACCTGAATAAAGTCCCATCAAATCCCCCTTCCACAGAGCCTCTACCATAGCTCTAGACCAACACCTGAAAAAGCTTGGTCGAATTCATACCTAGACCTTACACCAAGGCCAGGGACTCAATCCCTGGTTTCCTTGGACCTGAACGAATGTGTCGAGCACCTCTGATTGAAACCTCCCTCCTCAGAGCAAAGGTATAAAACTCCTCGTCCTCCCGAGCTTATTTTGATTCTCCATTTACTTAAGTTTGATTTCATGGTACCTTAGCCATATGGATGTGTTTGTCTCACTTAGACAAGTCCATAGGATCAAACCCAAAGTGATTTGGTTGAGTCTAGGTCAAGATCTTAAGGTTTTAGTCTGGATGGGCACGGGATCATTCTATCGGGGATGATGACGGGGAGTCGTTTGATCAAGCATGTATCAAATGGACGCGGGAGATCGAGCCAGACAGCGCTTCGGAACATAAACAGCGGGCCAGTCAACAAGCTACATGGACGGCGACGTCTAACGAGAGCGCGCCACGCACACCTTTGGTGCTGCCTAGGATCTAGTCAGCACGCGCTGTTTAAATAGATAAATAGGGCTTTTTCTTATTTATTTAAATACCCTTAACTTCAAAAATACATAACTTTATGTAGAAAAATCACAAAAATAAAATAAAAATACCCTCTTACTCAGTGAACAGAGGAGAATAATGTGGAATATTTTTCAAGTCCATTTGATGCATAAAATATTTTTAATCAATTAAATACTATTTGGAATCATTTGATTCTCCAAGCATATTAGCACATCACCTTGGCTTGAAATTTTAATATATTGTAGCCTCTGTAAGGGGAAATACTCTCTGATTTTTTCAAAGTCAGATGAGGTTCTTATATAGAGATCTATATTTTCAAGTTATTTCACATCATGTCCTTAAAGTAATCATAGAAATTAGCATACTGGTTATTAAATCTCAATAAAATTTTGGAAGGTG
>JXCR01079908.1:65262-96675 GCA_002079205.1 Phalaenopsis hybrid cultivar
AAATTAATTGGCCAGATTGAAAGTAAATTATGATCTAAGTGAAAAGATCATCACAATTTCTTAAACATTTTCATAGCTTCACCAATTCAAATCACCATTTCACNTTTGTTTAGACTTTGTTTGTTATGTTATGTGAAACTATAATGTGGAAGGCAGTTTTCATTTTTAGAATTTAGTTTAATTATGTTGTTATTTTCAGTACTTTGTTCTGTTTTGAGATTAGCTCTTTCTTAGCAAATTTTATATGTATTATGTGCAATTTAATGTTTTTAGCATTGTATTTTTCATTTTAGCACCTGCAGTATTTTCAAAATTTATGTTCAATAATCAAAATCTCCAACAGGTATACTTTTTTTTATGTATTTAATGCTTTCTTTTACCCTTCATTTTTAAAGCTCTTCATGTAAAATTCTTTTAAAAATTTAAGTTTGGGGGGGGAGAAGAAGAAAAATCATTTTTAGAAAGAGAGAAAGAACTTAATTTTAATTGTCCTCTTAATTATATTTTCATAATTTTAAATTTAACATAGCATTTGGTATTAGTGATTAACTTTGGATAACTATATTTATGTTTCTAAATATATAGTAAATTTAAGTAAAAGTTTTTAATAATAAAGGTTAATTCTAGGGTCTAAGCTATTTGGTAAAAGAGAATGAGACTATATTTTTCTATTTTTAGTAAATGAAATTTGCATTTTTGAAGCATTAAAAATCTTAGAATATTCATGTAAAAAGAAAAGAATTAAACTTTATAAAATCTTTAAGTTAATATAAATTTGTTAAATTCATGTAAGAAGAAAAGAATTAAACTTTATGAAATCTTTAAGTTAATATAAATTTGTTAAGTGAAGAAAATGTAATAAGTTTTTAACTTTATGAAGAGGATAGTGAATTTCAAAATCATTAAAGGCTATCCAGATATAGTAATCCTCGGTTTTTTAACTTTAAGAAGAGAATAGTTAAGTTCAAAATCATTAAAGGTTATCCAGATATAGTAATCCTGACATATAAAAAAAAGAAGAAGAAAAGAAAGAAAGAAAAGAAAAATGGTGTTAAAAATAATCCTGAAAAGAAAAGAAAAAGAAGAAAAATAAATGGGGAGAAGCTTGAGGAGATGCCTAATTAAAAATTGGCTTCACTTGAATCAATTAAGGAAAAAGGACTTCAACACATTTTCTAAACTTTTTATTTGACTGTTAACTTAATTATTAATAAAGCTTTATGAAGTTCTTTTCATATGAATTTGCTAAGTGACTTTAATATAATAAATTGCAATTTTTCTTAAAAGAAATAGAGGATCAGAAACTTTAGACTTAATTATTAAATATCTTTACACCATTAGTATTAACTAGAGTTGTTTTGAATTTTTCTTAAGTTATACTATTATATATGGAAAACTAAAATATGGAAGTCTAAAAGATGAGGTCTTTATCATAAGTCATATTTTTTATGTAGTAAATGAGTTACTTGAGGATAAGTAACATGTAAGTTTGGGGGATTTTGATACACCAAAAGTATATGCTTTTTTATAACATATTTTATACCTATTTTTTATGATATTGCACTTTAATGGAAGCTATCTTGATGTTTTCTTGCACGTTGTTGATTTTTAGGGCTTAAAACAAAAAGAAAGCAAAAATGATGAAATTTGGAGTCAAAATGACGTTTTTGAAGAAATGCTCAGCGCCGGCAGCGCGAGGGCAGCACTGACGGTATAGAACAAATTAATGCAGAGATTTTTTACACAACTCTGATACCGCTAGACAAGCACCGACGACGCCAAAGGTGGTGCAGACCCTGTTTCTAGAAGATTCGTGTATTTGGACAATTTTTTGAAGAGTTTTTGGAGGCACCTCTTGGAGAACCGACCTTTGACTTTATTTGGGGCCAAATTTTGTCAAAAAAAAGGCTCTCCTCTACGTTTTTCACTCCTCTACTTTCATTTTTTGCTCTACATCATTCCATTCCACCTCTATATTGGAGTCAATTAGTGATTTTTCTTTCATAGTTTGGAGTTTTTGTGGTGAGATTTAGTTTGAAACTTTCTGTAAGAGTGTTAGAGAAAAAAGAAATGTGAGAGATATCTTCTTCCTACATTTTTAAGAAAGGCTATAAAGCATTTGCATTGAGAAAGAGTTTTCAGATAAGTATTGTTTGTTTATCAGTGTTGTATGAACTTTCTTTTATATATGAAATTTGTGTTTTACTATTTCTTTCTCATGAAGTCTGAGTAGTTCCCTATATCTTCCTCCCTACTCTGAGATATGATGAAATGAAGAGATAATATGAATGCGCCAATATGAAATTGTAAAATAAATTGTGATGATTTTTCAACTCTGGACTTAATTTACTTTTTGATATGGCTAATTGAATTGTTAAAATGTGTTGTGAAACATATGATCCTGGAAATGGAGTATGAGTTCTATAACAGAGTAAGAATCACATTTGATTCCATGAAGGAGATATCGTTTATGGACTTAAGTGCAAATAATTAGGGAAATATTCTTTGTTGGGTGTAGAATTGGAGAACCATTAGGGTGACAGACTAGAATCTTCAATTCAGTCTTAGTGTTTAAAAACCAAAGCGAAAGCTAGCCTTCATGTGAAAGGAAGTGGGAGCTCTGGAGTGGGAGCCGGTATCCTCCTAACCTAGCCATGGATTTAGGGACTAAAGAATGAGATTAACCAATGATTTTCTATGCACTGTATAAGGGTAGAGAATTAAAATTGCTCCTATTTGGCCCAATACATATTATGAACATTTATCTCATCTCATTTTATCATAGCCTCATTGTAGTGGGAAGGATGCTTTTTCACATAAGAATCTCTGTTACATAAACATAGTTAATACATTAGTATTTACTGTTTTAAATTTTGCATATTTTATTTGGTCCATTGCATCAACTTAGTTAATATATTAGTATTTACTGTATCACATTTTGCATATTTGATTTGATAATAGTTTATAAATTTAATTTTGAGTACATCTCAACAATTGAAATTAGTGATAGTGATTTCAATTGACTTTCTTTGAATTTCCTAGCAAATTTGTCATTTCCAATTTAAACCTTCTCTGTAGGATTTATATTTATGGCTTAAATAGAAAGTCCATTATTACTTGATAACGATACGTATACTTGCGTAGAATATGAATATTAATTAATTATATTAAATTAAATTTTACACAATCTATTGCAATAAAATACTGGATCACGGCACCATAGACTTTGACATGTACTTCAGTTAAGTTGACATGGACTATGAGGTCCTCTGATGAATGTTGTTAGCCATCAAGAAAATGAAGGGCTACCATATCTGCTAAGGTTAAGAACTAGAGACAATTTATAGCTGAAGGGAAAAAATATGATTGTACAAGAAGACCCGATGGAGGGGACTAGTTGCCTACCGTCTATAATAGCTTGCTGATCAGAGGCCTAGTCGATACCAATGATGAAAGACTTCCAGATGCACCGCTACATAGAACTTAGCACAGAAATGCCAACTGCCAAAAGCATAGGGCTTTCTTATGTGAAGAGACAAGACGTCAGAAGGAGGCCGAAACTTGCTCACCCCTATTCCTAAGGAGAATATCTACGATTCAGGCATGAGAGGTACCTCTTACAGCTTGCCTGCTATAGATGATGAGTCCAAATTTGTTACAACATCAGAGATACAACCAGTTTCATATGTCTTTTATATGGGTTGCCCGACATCTAATGTCAAGATACCTACACGACATCAGCTATAGAGGCATTTGTGGAGTGCACAGACTGCAATGTCTCCTCCACCTGGAGAGCTACAGTACTTTGGAGGAATTCAGGTCCATTAACGATGGATTCAAACCGCTGTTCACATAATGGGGGAACCATATCTCCCGTTGGATACAGAGTCGTATATCCCATTGGACATAGATTCGTATGCTCCACTGCATACAAGGATAACACCAGCTTGGATTTCCACCGATGTTGAAATGAGGGAACATCCTCGATAGCCGCTAGTCAACAACACAACAGAATACTTCAAAATGACTAAAGTAAACAAAAGGGATTTTGAATTCTATGAAGAAGTTCAAGGAAGTTCATTAATATACTAGAAGGCGGGGAGCTATATATCAGGGTCTTCTCCGAAAGCGACAAAAGAAGTATTTTTTACTGCATCTTTGATCTAGAAGACAGGGGTCGAGCAAGCTTGCTGATGGAAAGAACTTTTTCTGAGCCACGAAAGTGGATGTGTGGAAAGGGTAGGATCACCATACAATGTGGCTGTCGTTACAACGTCACTAAAGATAGACAAGAAAATCTTCCTGGGATTCTGAGACACGATCAAGTGGACCCACTACCTCACATGATAAAATGGATGATCATTAGAATGGTCTGATGGAGCATACTACCAACTTACTGTATTCTCAACACTTGTATCATCAACATATATGATGAAGGCGACTGCATACCCCCTCACATTGACCATCATGACTTTGTGAGACCTTTCTGCACAGCCTCTTTCATGAGCAAAAGCAACATTCTGTTTGGAAAAAAGATAGATATCGTCGGCCCCAGTGAATTCAAAGGATTCGTGGAGATTCCGCTACCCGTAGGTTCGGTGCTGGTTCTTAAAAGAAACATAGTAGACGTCACCAAACATTGCATTCCAGAGGTACGACACAGTAGGGACCCTGCGACCTTTTAAAGGATGGATGACACCAAAATGCCATATGGATTCCAACCAGGCCCGGAGCTAGAAGAACTACTGCCTTACTAGCTATAAGAGGGTTGCATCTATAAGCACATGCAAAGGGAACTCTTGTCCTGAAGTATGGCTTAGTAGGTTGGCTCGATTAAGAGCTTGCCCCACCAGAGACAAACACTCTGAGGACTCCTTTTTATTAGACATGCTCAGCATATTATATGTACTCAGCATCAGATACTTTCAGATGTACTTTGATGCATTCAACATATTGTACCTTTTTTAGGCTTTGGCCTACATTCAATCTGTAACACTTATTGGAGTGGATTAATGAAATCTCTTTCAAAATTTTGTTTATTTGTTCAATTGCCCTTTTGGTGTGATTGATAAAATCCACAAAACCATAGGTTGGTTCAGGACTACAACGAACAAAGAACAAAACAATAACAACTTTATAATAATAAAATTCAAATAAAATAGTCTTTTGAAAAAAAAAATCAATCAACAAAAATTTTTAAAATTTAAAAACATATTTTGATAATTAAATGTGATAAAAATAATAAGAAAAGAAAATAAATCTTTTTAGTTGATTCGCTCAATTTTGAGGTCTCTTACTCTTTCCTCGCACAGCTTGACTATCCTTATTTGCAGTAATTCTCTTCATATCCTTGCGGAATTTCACATTCTAAATTAAAGCTCACAAAATATTACACATCTTCCTCACCAATGTCAATCTTTTAACATGACACACATTTACAAATTCAACACCACAAACTTTCTGCACTACATTTCTACTCTCAAAGCCAGTACCGAGATGCTAATTTCCTTTCCACTACTTCTTGGGTTGGATGTTGGCCACAGAGCTTTCCTTCCCAATGAAATAACAACTCTCTATCACCCCTCAGGTCAGGTGCGAGGCATTAAGCTTTCCATCCTAATGTGCACAACCTTTCGAGATTGGTGTAAGGGCTCCTCCACTGCTTCTAATTCTCTACCTACATCTTTGAGATTGGTGTAAGGCCCCCTCCCACCACAGCTTTCAATTCTCTACCAACATCTTCAATATTGGTGTAAGGCCCCCTCCAAGACATCCAATTCTCTACCTACATCTTGGAGATTGGTGTAAGGCCCCCTCCACGGCTTTCAATTCTCTACCTACATCTTCGAGATTGGTGTAAGGCTCCCTCTACAACATCTAATTCCCTACCTACATCTTTGAGATTGGTGTAAGCCCCCCTCCATGGCTTCCAAACCTACATCTTTGAGATTGGTGTAAGGCCCCCTCCACGGCTTCCAATTCTCTACCTACGTCTTTGACATTGGTGTAAGGCTCCCTCCACGACTTCCAATTCTCTACCTACGCCTTTGAGATTAGTGTAGGACCCCCTCCACGGCTTCCAATTCTCTACCTACGCCTTCCAGATTGGAGTAAGGTCCCCTCCATGGCTTTCAATTCTCTACCTACTTCTTCGAGATTGGTGTAACGCCCCCTCCATGGCATCGAATTCTTTACCTACATCTTTGAGATTCATGCAAGGCCCCCTCCACGGCTTCTAATTATCTATCTACATCTTTGATATTGGTGTAAGGCCCCCTCCACGACTTCTAATTTTCTACCTACATCTTCGTGATTGGTGTTAGGCCCCCTCCATGGCATCTAATTTTCTACCTACAGCTTCGAGATTGGTGTAAGACCCCCACCACGGTGTCTAATTCTCTATTCACACCTTTCGAGATAGGAATAAGACCCCCACCATGGAATCCTACTCTCAATCTTTGAAGTCATCACCTATATGCTAATTCTCATCCTCTATAAACACTTATAACTTGATAACTAAAAAATCCACTCTCCAATCCCCAGCGAGAGTTCCTAATCCTCAATGTTGGTCAGATATTCACTTGCTAATTCCCTAGAAAATAAAAAATAGCACACGTAATTCTACACCTCCATTTAAGTCTATTGACTTAGGAGTGTGTTGGTTTTTTTTATCTCGTCAACCAACTCCAATATGTGCGGTGTGCTTGCCCAGAACATCACACCTATTGGGGGTCCATTTGTTGACCTCACTATTGGTTGAGGTTTAGTTTTTCGTCTTTAGTAGCCTAGGGTCTAGCTATAAGACTTTTCTATGGACTATTCCTAGAAAACTATAAAAGGAACCCTCACCAATAAAAATTCTACCCTCTTCTTTGCTTAACTTGAAGCTCTACATATTGGTCCTAATTTCTAGCACTTAGTAGGAGGGCTCACTATGATGGAGCTCAAGGAGAGTCCCTTTAGGACTGTCTGGCCTTAGGGTTGACCCTGGGTGTTGGACTGGAGCTAGTTCACTCACTTACACTAACACTCACCCATAATGACTCACAACCCTAAACCCGAAATTGTTGATTTTAATCCCTTGATCATTTGGGAAACTCTTGAAGATGGTCCCCTAAACCCAATGGCCCTAGGCTAGGATCTGGCTAAGATCAATACATAGAGGACCCAAATGGGGATTTCATTGGTCCATAGCTCATATAGGGTGGTTGTTACCCCAATTCTAAAAAAACATCCAACTTGGCCTTTTCCCCCCAAATCCACCCAAATTACCTAAATGCCCTTGAAAACTTAAATTTGGCCAAAATTCCCAAATTCACCCAAAAAAACCCAAATTTGTTTAAAAATCATTTCAAACCATTTCAAAATATCCAAATTACCCAAAACTACCCAAAATGCCAAAATTACCAAAATGAATCCAAAATTACCAAAATAACAAAAATACCCTTGGCACCCCAAACTTTCCTAAAACCTCCAAAATCACTTCAAATATTTTTGAAACCAATTTGGACCTTCCAATTGAACCCAATTTCACCATTTTGACCAAAAATCTTGAATTTCCTTTAAAGGCCCAACTTTCCCAAATTCACCTCAATTTTCCATCAATTTGGCCAAAATTTCCCTCAATTTCAATTCTAAAACTAAAATTCACCTTTCATATGACCAACCTAAATCAAATCTAAGCTTAATTGGCCCATGTTTTTAGCCCAATGTTGATCTAAGTCAAACCCCTAATTTTGGCCCTATGACTTTATCCCCCCAAATTGAACCCCACATGCTACTTAATTTGCCTCAATTTGGATCCTAAATCTTTTATAATACTCCGACACACAAAACCTAACCATACATTAGCCTTGGTGAAGCCAAAATTTCATTTAATTTCAACCTAAATCCAAAAATCCCCAAATTTGCCCAAAATTGGCTATCCCACAAACCCACTAAATTGAATTCCTTGATACCAAAATTGGAACCCAATTTATGTTGAAACCTCTTCATGACATTCCTATAGACCATTTTCAACAATCAATTTGAACCTCACCCAACCTTAGGCCCCCAACATGCCCAAATTGACCAAGATCCCAAAATCCTTCAAATCGAGCTTCCAATTGAACTCAACATAATTTGAACCCTTCACCAAAAATCTTCATAATAATCATATACACAGTTTTAATCAATCAATTGGGATCAAATTCATGGCTAGCCTAACCCAAACCCAACCTTTGGTCATTTGGACCCAAATTAAACCCATGCACCAAAATTGACCTAACCATCTTAAAGTCATCAAATTGATGACTCCACGGCCACTAAGCACTCTCTATTGACCAGGCTAAAACCCTTTGGCCACCCAAGTAAGCTATGGACCAATGGGTCCCTAAATTAAGGGATTCATTATCATTTCTAGGCCTTAACCACAAAATATTTTCTAACATTGCTTGTCTATGGGAGTAAATCATAATTAAACACCCCCCGACCTCCCTGAGCAAAGAAGTGACTGAACGTTGGCCAACCACCACCTGGGTCGCTAGAAAACACCAACCCGAGAAAGCCAAAAATGGTCAAACACCCAATTAAGGCTATCCAAGATGTTCCAATCCAATTGTAGGCTCGAGGCCTTCTTCCCTCCACATAACCAATTGGGCTAACCCACTGGCTAGCCTAATTGAAGCCCCATGGTTCCTCTATTTAAGAAGTCATCCTCTACGGCTAGAGAGGGAGTTGAAACCAACCTTAACAAAACTTTGTTCAATTGATTCTAAACTCTCCCCACAGCAAAGAAAAGCTCTGCTCCACTGTCCTCTTTCCCTAATTCCCCCAGTGCACCCCTAATTTTGAACTTGAAGATTATGGCAGAAATAGGACACTCTCTTAAAATTCACCAAAATCAATTAAAACTCACCCACACCATTACTACACTGAGAGAGGGAGTTACCCCATCAAAGCCCCATCACCAGATCACCCTAACCCTGACTTTGATCAACACCCAAATCAGGTTTGATCACTTTCATACTTGGACCCAAAGAGAGCTTAAATTGGTGCTTGAAGGAGCTTCGCAAAGTCCACACAAAGGTTTAGAAGCAATCCAATTGAGGCCTCACCTCTTGGACTAAGTTATTGAATCTCCCCCCTCTCCCGAGCTTAAATCAATTGTCCATGCTTATTTACTTGATTTCATAGCATGTTAGCTTTGTAGTGTGTTCCTTTATGCCAGATGCGTCTTTATGAACAAAACACACTCAATTTCGTTGAGTATAGGCTGAGAAATTAGGGTTAGAAGGTGAACAACTCTTGGTGCACACCAGACGGGGACAAAGACCCTTAGTCATCAGATCGCATGGTTCGCAGATGGACTGATTAGATGGAGTCGGTCTATGCTTCAGTCCGTGAATGCACCGCTAGCGAGGTGAAATGCCCTGAATTAGAGATCGATGTGTGACTCGTTTGACGCCACCAAGGTTGACGTGGTTAAGTAGAAAAATAGGATATTTTAGGATTTCTTTAATTCCCTAAATTTCAAAAATGCATAACTCTACATAGAAAAATCATAAAAATAAAAGAAAAAAAAATCCTAGTGCTTAGTGAACATAAGAGAACAATGTGGAAATGGTTTGAAGTTTATTTGATACATATGTGATGTTTAATTAATTAAATGTGATTTTAAATCCTTTGATTCTTCGTGCATTCAAATATTTCACCATGGCATGCTATTTGGGTCATTTGTAGCCTTTGTCATGGGGGATCTTCCCTGATTTTTCTAAAGTTAGAGGAGACTCCTATGAGGAGATATGTATTTTTCAAGTTTATGTATTTTTTTTTGAAAAATTAATCATAATAATTAGCATGTTACTTAGAAAAATTAAAAAAAACTTTGGTCGATTCATCGTGACTAGAGAACCCTAGAATAAATTTGTCATGAGCTAAGTCATTAAGAACACACCTAATTTTCACAAAATTCTAAAACACAAAAGAAATAAATATGGGAAAAATAAACATCTAAATGACTTGATTTTAATTCTCCACTTTAATTTAAATTTTAGAAGACTCCCCAAAAAAAATTCAAAACATTTGGACTTCATTTAATAACCTAATTTAATTTCCTAATTTAAAGGCCTCTTTTAACACTTAAAATAATCATTATAATTAAATTATAACTTAAAATACTATGAAATTGGTTTTTGGGAGTTCTATGTGATCAAAGGAATTTTCTAAAAATAAAATTGTAATTAAAGTAAAAAAATTCATTTTAAGCATATTTTAAATATTTAAATAATGAAAAGTTACTAAAAATCACAAAATTAATTAAATTCATGGAAACATTTTAAATTTTTTCCTAAGCCCTTAGGAGCAATTGTAATATTTTTCCTAATTTTCCAAGTGAAGATATTGGATTTTAAAGCTCAAAAATAATTTTTAAAGGCTAAAAATGGATTTTCCTTAATTTCTCACTAAAAAATTATTATAATTCAAATAAAAATAGTAAAAATGTAAAATATACTTCTTTGTGTTTCTTGACCATGGAGAAATTTAAGAAAATATAAAACTTAATTCTTCACCTTTAAAATATTTTGAAATTAATTAATACTCCTTAGGTTAAAATAATTCTAATAATTCAAATAAAAATTAAAAAATCATGAAATTTGGTTTAAGTAGTTCTCTAATCTAACTGTACCTGCAGTAAAAATTTTAAGTGATTAAACCTTACCTTGTTCAAGTTATTGAATTTTCTTTGAAAAATCCTATTTTCACAAGTAAATAATCATATAAATTAAATTAAATTTTGAAAAAACATATTTTGTCCTCTTATGTCGTAATTGACTCATTAGTGAGGTAGGATAAAAATTACAAAGTCATTTAAATTAAATTTGATGAATTATGAAGTGATAGAGCGTAAGAGGCAAAGGTATATTTTTGGAAATTTAGTCTTAATTAATATTTAGGCTTAATTCAAGAATGGGAAATGGGCAATCTTTTATCTTAATTAATACATTCAAATGATTGAAATATAAGAAATTAATTGGTAGAATCCAATCTCATTTCTCCTAATTAAATGATAAAGTTGCAATTTCCAAAATTATTAAAATTTGGAAGACTATATGATCCTAGACTTAGCGGTATGCTTTTGGATGTTAATAACTCACTAATTCAATACCCCAATTTGGTATTTAAATGACATTAAAATGTTTTGATAAAGAATTATTATCACTTAAAATTAAATTTCTACAAAAAATTACTAATATATCAACTAAGGTCTTAAGGGCTTAACAGTGACCTAGGCTAAATCAAATTTGGTTGAATGAGGATTAGAAAAGTGAATGGGACTAGAAATTGAACACCTTTAAAACACTGCAAGCCTAAGTTAAAACAAAAATTGGCGAAGTGTCCTAATAACATTAACTTTCCCCTTTAAGGGTCTTCACCCACATAATTTTCAAATTAAATTACAAATGATAATCACCTTAGTCTTAGGGATAATTGAAACATTAATTTTCACTGAGCATTGGAGGTATTCACATGATGAATTATTATACAACATAATAATTTTAAATGAGCTCGAGGTTTTTCACCAGGCGGTGAGAGGGAAGCATGGATCTGCTTCTTTCTTGTGACCTTTTTTGATAACTCAGATGTCTACTAAACTTAATATGTTTCACTTAATGAAATCATCCTTAATCAAATTAATGAGGGCTCACCATGATATGATTTAGGATTTGTTACATCACCAGAACCTTATTTCCCAGCTTTACATAAAGTGCTTTTAATATATAAATACTCTTGCATGCATTTTGAGTTTGAGTTGAAGATGACAGGAAGACCATCAAGATACGCTTTTATTGTAATTTACTTTACCTACATTTGTAGTTTCCCATACTTTACTTTCCATTACGTAACTGTACTTGCTCACCTTTATGTATGAACAAAACACAAACTTGCATGTTAAACAACGATGAAAACTAAAACTGTTAGGATGGCCGCAAAACCCAAAACTAAAACCAAAATAAAAACCAACCAAGATAAAATTCACTGTCACAACATTCAAAATATAAGAAAACTCAAAATTTAATCACAAACATCACAAAACCACAATTGCAACTAAATTAAGATGTCTTTATCAGATGATCGGGAATCCCTTGGTGAAGGTAACCTAAGGTTACTAACAAGGCTTCCCACAGTCTAAATGAAATTATGGAATTCATTAAGTTGATTTTAGTAAATTCATTTGGACTAAGTGAATCCAATGAAAAATAGGGGTACCAGAACGAGGGAACCAAAAGATCCTAACCAGTATCTCTCTAATTAACTTTCACATGCCCCCATAAAATTTAAAGAACTTTAACCATACGGACATTTGATTTGACACCATAACCTGACACACTAGAAAACTTAAACTCATCACGACAAGGAGCTCAGAGCTAGCATGGCATCTTCAAGAGCAAAACATGTCTTCCCCAGATAAATCATTTTCCTTTCTTAAAATTAAACAACCAAGCCATAGGACTTTGAGGTTGTTTACTTATGCAACATAATTCCTCACCTCATCTTTAGGCCTTTGTGTAGCTCTACTATACAATATAAGTCCTAAATCATCTTAGAATTTTGAGGTTGTCGTTCGTCACGACCTAAATCCTCACATCTTTCAGGCTATTTGTGTTATTGTTTCACACGAATGTAAGCCCTAACAAATAAAATTGACAGAATGAAACATTTGAATATTTCTCTTCTAATCTGGAGCCAAACCATAGAGTAGCTTGGGAAGTCACTGAGGTTCTCCTCGGGCTCTATGACATTCCTAGTTCTTCCTTCTTTGGATTCCAAAAAACAATATGTTCCAAATTTGAACCATTCCCCTTTCACACCTCTACGTTTGATCTTGTTAAAAAGTCCTAGCCTTTTAACCTCTTCGAAGACAATGTTTTTTTATTATTGTCGAGAGTTTTCTTAGGTGAATTTTGTCATTTATGATGTAATTAATTATAGAGGCTTGCCCTTACCGGAAGCTTGTCCAAACCCAGCTTAATATAAACCCTATTTAATTCTTCATGTTAAATAGAGGAACTTGTAGGCAAATAAAACGCTTTCGTAGACCAAACGGATGTCATATACTTCTTAGTTTATTTGATCGACTTTCATCCTCAAGTCTTGTGTTTATCCTTCGGGATAGATACATGATTTGAGGTATAGTGCTCTTTTATTTAAGCNTTAGTTCTTCCTCCTTTGGATTTTACAATAAAATGTTCCAAATTTGAATCAATCCCCTTCCACACCTCTACGTCCGATCTCATTGAAAAGTCCCACCCTTTGAAACTCCTTGAAGATAATATTTCCTGATTTTTTTCGAGAGTCTTCTTAAGTGACTTTGGTCATTNCGTTCCAAATTTGAACCAATCCCCTTGCACACCTCTATGTCAGATTTCGTTGAAGAGTCCTACCCTTTGAAATTCCTTGAAGATANTAATCCCCTTCCACACCTTTACATCTGATTTCATTGAAGAGTCCCACCCTTTGAAATTCCTTGAAGATAATTTTTCTTGATTTTTATCGAGAGTCTCCTTAAGTGACTTTGGTCATTTAAGATGTAATTAACTATAGGAGCTTGCCTTTATAGGAAGCATGCCCGAACCCAGCTTAATATAAACCCTATTTAATCTTTTATATTAAATAGGGNGGAACTTATCTGCAAATATAATGGTTTTGTAGACCAAACAGACATCATACTTTCCTCAGTTTATTTGATCGAGCCTCATCCTCAAGTCTTGTGTTTATCCTTCGGGATAGATACATGATCCCAGGTACAGTGCTCTTTCATTTTAAACTATGAAAAATATGGGGTCAGTTTGATTTCATACTTAGTACAATGCTATTTCATTTAAATTATAAAAAATATGGGGTCAGTTTGATTTTATATTTTTCTAAAACTAAATAAGTGCTCTTTTATTTTAAACTATGAAAAATATGGGTTCAGTTTGATTTCATACTTCAACGTCCTTCTGAAGCGGGTGACGGGANCTTAGTTTATTAGATTGAGCCTCATCCTCTAGTCTTGTGTTTATTCTTTGGGATAGATACAGGATTTAAGGTACGGTGCTCTTTCATTTTAAACTATGAAAAATATGGGGTCAGTTTGATTTCATACTTCAACGNTGTAGACCAAACGGACGTCATACTTTTCTTAGTTTATTTGATCAAGCCTCATCCTCAATTCTTGTGTTTATTTTTCGGGATAAATACAGGATTTGAGGTACATTGCTCTTTCATTCTAAAAAATGAAAAATATGGGGTCAGTATGATTTCATACTTTAATGTACTTCCAAAGCGGGCGACGGGATTTCGATTCCAGCGACCGATAGCTTCTTACGGGCAACCCCACAAATCAACCCAAAATAATGCCGCCAGCTTCTAGAGACTTCACTGGGGACAAGCTTTTCTCTCCATACAAATCAAGAAATATCATCTTCACACATCGGTAATATGTCCATGTCCCCCTTGGACCACCCTGCTTCCGTTAGCGTACTTTACCCATTTCTATCTTGGGAAAGTACGGCTAACTCCTTGGACTTCAGGACTAGCTGTTCAACCATCTTTGAACATAGGGGTTCAGAAGGACATTAAAAACTCTTTAAATTTTCATGTGGGGTCAAACCCCCAATAGGTGTGTTGGTGGATTAACTCCACCTGAGCATTTTCTGCCCCGATTTGGGTCCCGCGCTGGGTCCTAAACTTTCTCACAACTCCTTTTCACATTTGTTTTGCTGCTTCATAAATTAAACCAAATCATGTTGTGCTGCGCGCACTTCAAAATATTAATCAATTTTACACCTTTTTAAATAAAGATGTTAAAATTACCTGTAAATTATGACCCGTCTAGTCTACAGATTAACCTCTACTTTCAATGCTTGCACTAAGGATTACGAGGTTTTCGGCCATATAGCTAATCCTAAAACTTTTTGTTTTAATGCCCGCTGCGATGACTTACCCAACGCTGACCTTTTCTTGCAACCTGTCGTCGGACCGCAACACCCGTAATGTCGCTCCCACCACCAAGTTCGAAGCTGGATTTGAAGACCTCGAGGTTATCCTCGAGCAAGCCTTGTTCTTGGTAAAGAAGATCGTTGCCCCGGAGTTCAAGAGCCATATGCAGAATTCAGCTTGAACTGCCTTCAAGACTTTCCTGCCGGCAAGAAGGCTAAAGCTGCTGCCGTCACGACACCCGCCAAACCTGTTATCCTCGCTGCTGCTAAGGGGAAGGAAGTGATGATTGTCAAAGATTCGACTGAAGGATTAACTATTCTGCCACCAATGTTTGAAATCGGGTCGAGCTCAAGGACTGTACCACTAACCCGTACTCAAAGGAGGAACCACAATAGGAGAATTCAGAGGGCCATCAAAGCCCAGACTCCTGAGAACACACATGATGAGGAGGAGCCTCATCAAGTTGAAGAGATACTATCGGAAATTTATCCACTCCTACGAGGGAGTAGATTTCATCCTCTGATAGATACTAATGGATATGAGAGTATCTGGAAGATTGTTGAAGCATTACCATCACCTCATGGACATGGTGAGAAGGGAAAGAAATTCAGCCCCATCACCCGAGTTAGTGTAGTCTTCAGAAGGCTTGCCACTAAAGAAGGATGTTCTGTTAGCGAATTACTTAAACTAGTGGGACATGCAATTTCCCCTCATATGAAGAATGAAATTTTGAAGGATATTNCCGACAACTTCTTACGGGCAACTCCCCACAAACCAAACCGAAATAACGCTGACAGCTTCTGGCGACTCCGCTGGGGACAAGCTTTTCTCTCCATAAATATCAAGAAATATTATCTTCACACATTGGTAATATGTCCATGTCCCCCTTGGACCAAATTACCCTTCTTACGTTAACGTACTTTACCCATTTCTATCTTGGGAAAGTACAGCTAACTCCTTGGACTTCAGGACTAGCTATTCAAACCAGCTTTGAACAGAGGGGTTCGGAAGGCCATTAAGGACTCCTTAAATTTTTATGTGGGGTCGGACCCCCAATAGGTGTGTCGATGGACTAATTCCACCTGGGCATTTTCTGCCTAAATTTTTCATGTGGGGTCGGAACCCCAATAGGTGTGTTGGTGATTAACTCCACCTGGGCATTTTCTGCCACGAATTGAGTCCCGCACTAGGTCCTAAACTTTCTCATAACTCTTTTTCACATTTGTTTTGCTGCTTTGCAAATTAAACCAAATCGTGTTGTGCTGCTCACACTTTAAAATGTTAATTAATTTTACACCTTTTTAAATAAAGACGTTAAAATTACCTTTAAATTAAGACCCGCCCGGTCTATAGATTAACCTCTACTTTCAGTGCTTGCACTAAGGATTACGAGGTTTTTGGCCATATAGCTAACCCTAAAACTTTCTGTTTTAAAGCCCGCTGCGATGGCCTACCCAATGCTGGCCCTTTCTTGCAACCTACCAATGGACTTCAACGCCCGTAATGTCGCTCCCACCATCAAGTTCGGAGCTGGATTTGAAGACCTCGAGGTTATCCTCGGGAAATCCCCGTTCATGGTACTTAAGATCGCTGCCCCAGAAGTTCAAGAGTCGTCTGCAGAATTCAGTTTGAACTGCCTTTAAGGCTTCCCTGCCAGTAAGAAAGCTAGAGCTGTTGTCGTCACGACACCCGCCAAACCTGCTATCCCCGCTGTTGCTAAGCGGAAGGAAGTGATGATTATTGAATATTCAGCTAAAGTTTTAACTGTTTTGCCACCCATGTTTGAGATCGGGTCAAGCTCAAGGACTGTACCACTGACCCGAACTCAAAGGAGGAACAACAATAGGAGAATTCAGAGGGCCATCAAAGCCCAGACTCTTAAGAACTCAACTGATGAGGCGGAGCCTCTTCAAGCTGAAGAAGTGTTACCAGAAATTTACCCACTCCTACGAAAGCGTAGATTCCATCCTCTAACAGATACTGATAGATATGAGAGTATCCGGAAGATTGTTGCCGCATTACTATCACCTCATGAAAATGGTGATAAGAGAAAGAAATTCAGCCCCATCAACCGAGTTAGTGCAGTCTTCAGAAGGCTTACCACTAAAGAAGGATGTTCTGTTAGTGAATTACTTAAACGAGTGGGACATGCAATTTCCCCTCATATGAAGAATGAAATTTTGAAGGATATTAAGTTCGCTAGAAAATCTCGTAGGTCGATTATAGAGTCTCCTACCCGTGTTCCTGTTTGGCTCCGTTTGGGACATCGAGCTGATACAACTATGGTCACCACCGATCATACCACCACCAGAACCGTAGGTCATCGGCCGATTAAGTCAAGACTGGGTCCGAGAAGTTTACCCGTTATTCATGCAATCATGGAAAGAAAGACAAGACGATTACCTGACAGTGTAGCCGGTCTACACCACGGGGAGCATACCTTCCCTCAACAAACCGATGTCTCTACTAAGACGTCCCGTCCTGAGGCATCATCGTCAAAGAAGAAGAGGGTATGGGTACCTAAGGTCGCTTCACCGATACAGTTCAGTGAGCCTGCAAGACAAGAAGCAAAACCAGTGCCTGAAATATCTGACATCGTCACAACAATAGCCAGCGAGATGTAGGAACAAGTTGAGGATTTCCATCAAGGTCCTACGGATCTTAAAGCAATCAAGGAATCGATAATTGAGAAAAAAGTTGAGAAACTCAGGTTCGAGATTTCTGAGTTGGCTCGACAACACGGAGTTCCTGTTGATAGTGACAATGAGGATTTTGATTACAGAGATTACTTGGAGGAAGATTTCATGGATGTCCATGTGATCGAAACCAGAACTACCACATCTGCACGCGAGGCTCAACCTCACACTGATGAGAACGCCGTAGATGAGCTACGTAGGGTTATCCTCCTCAGGGATGAGCAAGTTGTTCTACTTGGAGAAAAGAATAGAAAAGATGACTGCAGCTATGACTGCCATGGCCACCATTCAGGGGCAATCATAAGCACCACGATTGGATTCTCCAGAGATTAATCAGCCAGAAATCATACACATCACAGATGAAAGAAGGGAGGCTACTTCAAAGATTAATCAGCCAGAAATCATACACATCACAGATGAAAGAAGGGAGGCTACTTTGACAGACCAAGAAGAACAACTGAAGAAGGATTCCCCATCAAGTGCCATGCCAGAAATAAGAGTTCAAGTAAATGGTTGAACAAGTACGGGATGCCTTAGCCCAGTCCAAGGGCGGTGCATCAATTTTAAAGGGCAGACTTTACCCAGAGGAGTTTGATGTCATGCCTTTCCCCAAGGGCTTTGTAACCCCACACTTTAAGATATTCAATGGGACAGGAAACCCCAAACAACACATAGCACATTTTTGAGCCAATTGTGGCAACACAAGGAATAGCAAATCTCTAGTCTGTCAGCAGTTCGTCAGCAGCTTGTCAAAGATTGCTTTCGACTGGCACACTGACTTGCCCAACAGGTCAGTTAAAACATTTTCTGAGTTGGAACAGTTATTTATAAAAAGATTTGCTGGGGTGCAGCATTATGTGTCTATTGGAGAACTCATGATGGAGAAGCAGAAGCCTAGTGGAACCTTGACAGACTATATTTTGAGGTGGAGAAACCTTAGCATGAAATGTGAACCTCAGCTACGGGAACATCAAGCGATTGAGATTCTACTCAAAAGCATTCATGGGCCAGTAGCTTTAAGGGACTCACCAGGTTGAGATTCTACTCAAAAGCATTCATGGGTCAGTAGCTTTCATGCTTAAGGGACTCACCATCAAATCCTTCGAGAATCACTTAGCAAAGCAACAGTCTTCAAGAAGAAATGAAGCACATGGAGCCACATGAGAGAAGCTACTCAGTAAATCCAGCAGTCTTCAAGAAGAAATGAAGCACATGGAGCCGCATGAAAAGGCTAAGGTGACCAGAGTGTTCTAAAAGAAATCAGAGGTAGTCGCAACTGTCGACAAAGGAAAGCAGTCGATAAAGATATATGCAGAAGATTATCGTCAGTCTTCGTCGCAGTACCCTCAGAAACAGAGCAGTCAATCCAACCAACGGCCATCTCAGGAGGGATCACCTCGAACAGCGGGTAACAGAGTATCCCTGTTAGAGCTACAGAAAGTTATTTACTCCTTCAAAGATGAATATGTACCTAAGATATTCAAAATCTTGATGAAGAAACCAGAATTCAAACTACCTGATCCAAAGAAACCTGAAAAGGTGGATAAGAATAATGAACCAAATTATTGCCCATACCACCGGTTGCTTGGACACACTATAGACAAATGCTTCGTCTTTAAAGAATGGCTCGAGAAGAACTTCATGGAAGAAAACATTACAATCTCGAAGGAATATTTGAGAGAACCTGGAAAAAGTTTCATAAACATGATTTCAACTGAGTCAATTTCCCTAATTGATCCATATGTCGGAACAGATGGATGGAGTACAACTTGGGATGAACTCAAGAGGGTCCTCAATCAAATACAGGTTTCATCGAAACAAGCTTCTACAAATACTGAAGAAGGATGGAATGAGGTATTGAGCAGATCATCCAAAAAGATACTGAGCAAGCTACAGTCTACATCAAAACAAGCCTCTATTCAGAGTCTGCAACATACTTAGCCCAAGTTGAAGATTTCACCAGAAAATCCGTCATCGTCTAGGACAAAGAACAAGAAAAAGAAGAGTGTCACTGCCAAGATTGATAACACAGGGGGGTAGGATAGGGGCTGCCTCTACTAGATTGGTTGTCTCGGATTCGGGGAAGAAAGTCCTGAACCCTTGACTTTGTATGATTATCTTTTTGTCCCTCCGGGGTCTTATGAATATAATGGTTGTGATTCAGGCTACGTTTTGACTATTTCTAGTAATAACGTGACTGATTATAACCAAGCTGGTTGCGATCTCGATTTTTTGACTATTTCTGGTAATAATGTGACTGATTATAACCAAGCTAGTTGCGATCACGATCCCCAAAATGATCCTCAAATTGTACTCTGACTATTTCTGGTAATAACATGACTAATTATAACCAATCTAGTTTCATTCTCAATCCCCAAAATGATCCTCAAATCGTACTTGAGTCTGATGAACTTGTTGTCAAGTCTAAAGAAGCATCAATGATATTGCCTACAACAGCACTGATAACGGACAACCAACTCTCGAGTGTCATGGTGCACTGGTCGCCATCAACTTAGATCTCTCTGACGAAGAGGAAAAGACACCGGAAGATTCAACAATGATATCTCAAGAAGAAGAAATCAAAGAAGTCAATTTAAGAAGCGGGAAAGTGTTACCACCAAGAACAGCTCCAGCAGACAAAGGAAAATATATAATGACTCGAGAGGAGATACCCCCACCTCCGCCAGTGGAAGAATCACATAATCAAGATAAAATCAAAGGATCGTACAAAGTAGACCACAACGTGCTAGCTCATCTTAGGAAGTTGCCTGCCCGACTAAGCATCTACGACGCTCTTATCCTGTCAAAGGTGATGAGAGAATCTCTTTTTACAGCTTTGCTAGATCCAGAAATTTTCTTAGCTCAGTTGGCTAGCACATCCTCAAATGAAGTTTGCTTTTTGAGAGAACAGTCAGGGGTAACCTTTACAGACGAAGACCTGCTACTCGGTACCGCCGACCACAACCATCTGCTCTACATCTCCGTCAACATTTCTATATTTGTGTTATCCAGAGTTTTAGTGGATCCTGGAGCATCTCTTAACTTGATGAGTCTACGGACGTTAGCATATTTGGACTTCGACGTTTAGAAGCTCATCCCCGATAAGATGATGTTAAGAGGATTCAACCAAAAGGGAGAAAGAGACCTTGGATCAATTACATTACTTATGAAGGTTGGAGAACTTGTAACAACCAATAAATTTCATATCATAGACGCCGAGACCTCTTTTAACGCTCTATTGGGTCGACCGTGGATTCATGACCATAACATGGTTCCATCATCCNAAGCTCATCCCCGATAAGATGATGTTAAGAGGATTCAACCAAAAGGGAGAAAGAGACCTTGGATCAATTTCATTACTTATGAAGGTTGGAGAACTTGTAACAACCAATAAATTTCATATCATAGACGCCGAGACCTCTTTTAACGCTCTATTGGGTCGACCGTGGATTCATGACCATAACATGGTTCCATCATCCCTGCATCAGTGCATTAAATACCAGAAAGATGGTCAAGAAAATTGCATCAAGGGAGATTTACAACCGTTTTCAGTGCATGAAGTTGGTATCCATGAAGATGCTCCCTACTATGCGCCTCTAAAGAAGACTTTCTTCTTGCGTGTAATTTTGGCAAACAAAGATAAAGATTTAGAAGGATCACAAAAAGAAAGCCATACAACTCCGCTTCAACAACCTTCTACCACTCCCCTACATCGAGTTGGTGGAGGTTCTTCTAATTCTTGCACCCGAGGTCGAGGCCGGGGACGCAGATGAGGAAAGATCAAATTAATTGTTGAATGGACTAGGCCAGCTATCAACATTGGTGATGAAGACAGTTTTGAAGATGAAGTAATGATGACAAAACAGAAGAAGCCTCAGTACGAGATATCCCTAGAAGATATGGAGAAGAATGAATATGAAACAATGTATGATCGGATAAACCACTATGATGATACTATGACCCTCACTCGGATTCTCCCTTAAAAGGTCGAGAGTTTAGAGGTCAAGGAAGTTCGTAGTGTTGGTTCAAAGCTGATCAAATTTTATCGTTCTTCCACCTCTACTGAGATTGAAAAACATGTAAATTTGGATGTTGATTCTAATGAATTAATGGAATTGCCTTTTGGTTACTTCTCGCCTTGTGTTCAAAAGTTAATTCAACAGGGACATTTACCAAAACTAATGCCAAAAGATAAATTTCAACTCTTTGAAAAACTGTGGAATACTAAAAGACGAACTCCCAATTCAAAAGAAGGTCTCGGATTTGGTACAATTGGACCAGTCGATGATTCTAAATTTTTCATAGTTATTACTAGTGAGTCAGAAAAAGACTGTCTCAATGTAAAGGATGACTCTACTGATCAACCAATAGGAGATGCTCCTCCAGAATTTGAGGAAGAAATTAAATCCACTATCGATGAATTGAAAGAGATTAATCTCGGGACACTGATCAACCAATAGAAGATGCTCCGCCAGAGTTTGAGGAAGAAATTAAATCCACTATCGATGAATTGAAAGAGATTAACCTCGGGACTGAAGAGCCTACATTTATAAGTTCTTTATTTGATGACAAAGAGTCTGCAGAACTGGTCGAACTATTAGCAGAATTCAAAGATTTCTTTGCATGGAGCTACGATGAAATGTCAGGACTACCAGCAGAGGTTGCAAGACATAAACTCGGGGTGGACATGAATGTAACCCCAGTAAAACAAGCTCCCATGAGAATGCGCCTCAAAATAGAACAACAAGTCATCGCTGTGGTGAAATTGATAGACGCCAACTTTGTTAAAGAAGAGCAGTACCCCACGTGGTTAACCAACATTGTATCGATTAAAAAGAAAAATGTACAAATCCGCATTTGTGTCAACTTCAGAGATTTGAACAAGGCATGTCCAAAAGACGAGTTTCCACTACCTATACCGGAAATGATGGTGGATATCGCTTCAACTCATGAGATTTTCTCCTTCATGGATGGATCGTCGGGCTATAACCAAATAAAGATGGCTCTCGAAGATGCAGCACTTACAGCTTTCAGAACACTGATTGGAATCTTCTACTACACAGTGATGTCGTTAGGCCTAAAGAACGCCGGAGCGACATATCAGCGTGCAATGACGAAGATTTTTTACGACCTTATCCACAATCAAGTAGAATGCTACGTGGATGATCTGGTCATCAAAAGTAAATGAAAAATAGACCAATTTATACTATTTGAGGATTGTGTTTGAACGGTTACCACGATATGACCTTAAAATGAATCTCCTAAAGTGCGCCTTTGGCGTCACCTCTGGGAAATTTTTAGGATTCGTTGTCTGTCATCGGAGAATCGAGATCGACCCAGATAAGATTAAAGCTATCTTAAAAATGCCTCCCCCTAAAACCTTGAAGCAGTTACGTTCCTTTCAGGGGAAGTTGGCATATTTGAGACGCTTTATTTCTAATCTCTCAGGTAGGTGTCAGCCTTTCTCGGCATTAATTAAAAAAAACGGTAAATTTATTTGGGAAGAAAAATGCCAGCGGGCCTTTGAGGACGTTAAATAATATTTAATGACACCTCCTATTTTGGCAGGCCCTATCCCAGGGAAACCGTTGATACTTTAAACCGCGGCTTCGGATGACTCTCTTGGTGCCCTCTTAGCCTAAGTCAATGAGGAGGGAAAAGAAAATGCTCTCTACTACTTGAGTCGTCATCTAATACCGACTGAGATAAGGTATCCACCTATTGAAAAGCATTGTCTAGGATTAATTTTCGCCGCTCAAAAGCTTAGACATTACATGCTTTCTCACAAGATTACCCTAATTTTGAAAGTTAATCCGCCGCTCAAAAGCTTAGACATTACATGCTTTCTCATAAGATTACCCTAATCTCGAAAGTTAATCCATTGCAATATTTGACAACCCGACCAAACACTCTCCAGACATTTAGCGAGATGGTCAATGATCTTATTACAATTTGATATAGCTTTTGTGCCCCTCTGTGCTATCAAGGGACAGATTTTGGCAGACTTTCTCGCTGCACACCCACTGCCGGTTGGGTCCTCTCTCAACGACAAGTTACCAGACGAGCAGATACTACAGATGGAATTTTCCAATACGTAACACTAGGAAATGTACTTCGATGGTGCTTCGTCTGCCAGGAAAGACAAGGGATCAGGCATAGTTACCCCAGGTAAGGCTGGGATTGGTTTGATTTTTATCATGCCAGATAAGGGTATGTTGAGGTTCTCATACCATCTGACGGAGCCATGTACCAATAATGAAGCAGAATATGAAGCCTTAATCACTGGATTGGAATTGGCAATTTCGATGGATATAACGAACATTACCATTTATGGTGACTCTCAACTTGTCATCCAGCAAGTCACCGGACAATACAGAATTATGAGACCAAGATTAGTAGAATATCAACTGTACGTGATGAAACTCTTGGAGTAGATTCCTGAGATGACTTTCTACCGGATTCCTCGGAGAGATAATGCTCATGCCGACGCTTTAGAAAAACTCACTAAGGAAGTGGCGTGTCCCCTGGAGGATTCCATCAAAGTCACGGTGCAAGGAAGACGAGCCTTGTCTCGAAGTCATTTTGAAACTCTACACAAGCTTGGAAAAGAAGAAACAATAAATACAGTTGCAAATATCAACAAAGATTGGCGCAAACCATTAAAAGAATATTTGCATACTAGAAAGCTGCCAGAGGACAAGTCTGAGGCACACCACATCACAAGAAGGGCCATGTCTTACGCCCTGGTGGGAAATGTTCTCTACAGTAGAGGACAAGTTTAAGGCGCACCACATCACAAGAAGGGCCATGTCTTACGCCCTGGTGGGAAATATTCTCTACAGAAGATCGTTCGGACCAAATGAGGCTACGGTGTTTGAGCAGAGCCGAGGCTCAGAATATTGTCAAAGAAGTACATGCCGGATTGTGTGGCGCTCACCTGTCGGGACCAAAAATGAAAATGAAGATTAAAAGACTCGGATATTATTGGCCAGCAATGATGTCTGATTGCATGGATACNAAGATTAAAAGACTCGGATATTATTGGCCAGCAATGATGTTCGATTGCATGGATACTGCCATAAGATGTCACCAATGCCAAGTGCATGGGGTGGTCTTACACCAGCCTACGAATGTGCTACACCCAACTGTTGCCTCGTGGCCATTCGAGTGTTAGGGCACAGACATAATAGGTCTGATAGACCCTCTATCTTCTAAAGGGCACAGATTCATACTTGCCGCTACAGATTATTTCTCCAAATGGGCAGAGCCAGTACCGTTACGTGAGGTTACGGCACAACACGTCCTTCAATTTTTCAAAAGCCAAATCGTCAACCGTTTCGGAGTATGGTGAACAATAATCTCTGATGATGGGGCAGCTTTCAAAAGTACAAAGATCAACAATTTTGTCAGAAGACATGGGATAGATTGGCGATACTCTACAATTTACTATCCTAGAGCAAATGGTCTGACGGGAGCTTTCAACAAGACACTGGTACAGATTTTGAAGAAAACACTGGATGAAAGTAAAAGGGATTGGCATAACAAGCTGTTAGAAGCCCTGTGGGCCTACCAGACGAATTTCAGGACTCCCACTCAGTGTACACCTTATATGCTTGTGTACGGGACCGAGGCCGCGCTATCGCTAGAGATCCAGACAACATCTCTCAGAGTCGTCGTTGACAACCAATTTACAACCAAAGAAAGCACAAAACTCAGACTTGAAGAGCTGAAGAGTCTCAAGGGAAAATGATTGGAAGCACAGCAACATTTGGAGCTCTACCAGGCAAAGATGGTACAAGCCCATGACAAATTGGGCCGCCCAAGGACATCCAAAATTGGTGACCTCGTACTCGTGCTCAAAAGACCTATTCTTGCTCGCCGCAAAATAGGTGGCAAATTTGAGCCAACTTAGGAGGGACCATTTGTCGTTGAGAAGGTCTATATAGGAGGAGCCTACTGGTTAGTGGACTTCCGGGGTAAATAACCCATGTTACCAATAAATGGACAATACCTGAAAACCTATTACGCGACCTGATGATGCTTAATGCTGCTTACCTCTGCTTGCCTCCGCTTCCTTTGAAAATTTTGAAACCTTGATTGTTTTAGGGTTATCTATATGGCCATATGTCTATGATTGAGTCCAAATTTTGTAATTAATCTCATATATAATGAAAATTTTTCATAAAATTTTTGAACTTCACACGTTCTCTTTTCTACTTTTGGATTTAAAAATTACATTAAATTAAAACAAAACTCACACATAAAATGAGTAATCCTTTTCATTAAAACAAACTAAAATTTACGTTAATAAATACATTGTTTTGTTCTTATTCATGCCAAACTTCGGCACACTGACGTTTCTTTCTGTCGTCTACAGGAAAATGTCAGGACAGAGGCTGAGCTTTGCCTTCCAGGACGGCTAGAACCTCGCACTGAATGAAGAGATGGTGCTACAAGGAGGTGTCATAGATTTCGACATGGATTTCAAGCAGATTTACATGGATTACGACGGTCCTCTAATGGGCGTAGTCAGCAATGAACAAAAGAAGGGACTGCCTTCACTGTTGAGGGTGACCACTCAAGACGACTTGTCACGTAAGGGTAAAAGCGTGATAGCAGAACAAGATCCAATGGAGGGGCCCAGCCGACTGCCCTCCATGATAGCTACTCCAGCAAGGGGCTTAACAGCTGCCCACAGTGAACAACTACCAAATACTCCACTCTGTAGAACGCAACGCAGAAATGCAAGCTGAAAGAAATAGAGAGCCTTTCTGCGACAAGAACGCAAATGCCAAAGAAACGTGAGCGGTTTTCTTACCCCCATTCGTGAGGGACATATCTACAATCCAGATCTGAGAGAGACTTCTGCCAGCCTGTCTACTACAAATGAAGAGTCAGGATTTCTGACAGGATCAGATGTACCCCCGGTCCTAGATATCTTGTGCAGAGGTTGCCCAACATGCAACATCGAGATGCCAACCAGGACATCAATCACGGGCGCATTTATAGAATGCCCAGACTGCAACGTTCTACATCTACAGCATTTCAGTACCTTAGAAGAATACACTGCAAGCACCAACGAGTCTCAAACTCCAGATTTTGTGGCAAATGAGTTGTATGTCCCACTGGGGACGGATCAATGTGCACCGTGGAGCCCAGGATCATACATCCTGCTTGAGGCTGAATCTCATATTCCGGATCTGCCAGCGGCAGTTTGGATTCCCACCGAGGCCCGGAGGAAGGAACGCTCTAGGCAGCTGATAACTCCCGGTATGGTAGAGTACTACAAAATAAGCAAGGTAAACAAAAGAGAATTTGAGTTCTTTGAAGAGGTTCAAGGAAAGTTTATCAGCATATTGGAAGGCCTGGAGCTATATACCAGGGTTTTCTCTGAAACTAATGAAAGAAGCATCCTAGCCTGCATCTTTGATTTAAGAGATAGAGGTCGAGCAGGCCTTCTCATGGAAAGAACGTATTCCGAGCCGAAGAAATGGATGCGGGGAAAGGGAAGAATCACCATCCAGTGCGGATGTTGCTACAATTTTACAAACGACATGCAGGGGAATCCGCCTAAGATCCTCAGCTACGACCAAGTGGATCCGTTACCACCGATGATAAAGTGGATGATAAAGAGAATGGTCAAGTGGAATATCCCACCCGCCACTTGCATTCCCAACAGTTGTATCATCAACATTTATGAAGAAGGTGACTGCATTCCCCCACACATCGAACATCATGACTTTGTGAGGCCTTTCTGCACGGTCTCGTTCATGAGTAAGAGCAATATTTTGTTTGGAAAAGAAATCAATGTAATCGGCCCTAGTGAATTCAGAGGAGCTGCGGAGATTGCTCTCCGAGTTGGTTCAGTACTTGTTCTCAAGGGAAACGGAGCAGACGTGGCCAAGCACTGCATTCTAGGATTATGACACCGTAGGGTGTCCGTAACCTTCCGTAGAATGGATGACAGTAGGATACCATATGGATTCTAGCAAGACCCGGAGTTTGAGGAATTGTTTCCTTACATGCTATGAGAAGGTTGTACCTCTGAATACATGCAAAGGGAACTCTTATCCTGGAGCATGACTTAGAAGGTCTCCTTAATCAAGAGCTTGATATACCAAGCACAGAGGATTCACTGGCTTTTCTCTAACAAGCATGACATGTATCTGATGTAATCAGTCTATGATGTACTCATATCTTGAGATGACTCTCAATGCATTTCAGCATGTATTACATGATGTACTTCTTTGAGGCATTAGCCTATATTTGATCTGTAGCATCTTTATTGAAGCAAATTAATGGAAAATTGGAGGCATTAGCCTATATTTGATCTGTAGCAACTTTATTAAAGCAGATTAATGGAAATTTCTCTCAAGTTGTGCCTTTTTGTCAATTGCCTTTTTGTGCAATGGATGAAAGCTATGAACCTTGCGATGGTTCAGAGTTCCAATGAACAAAGAATCAAACGACAAATCTTCAACAAAAAATAAAACATAAATGAAAGATAATGGTAAATGAATAAATAACAAAACAAAATTTGTTTGAAAATCAACCAATTGAAATTAAAACTTTAAAAACACATTTTTGAAAAATTAAATTGTGATAAAAACAACAAGAAAATAAAACAAACATGTTGAGTGGATACTTTCATTTTTGGGATTTCCTACTCTCACCACAACCGTCGTTACCTAGATTAACCCTTTGCACCTCCTTACGAAATTTCACATTCTGCACGAAAACTCCGCAAAACTCTACAAATCGTCTCCAAAATTAACCTTCCCATATAACACACTACTACAAATTCAACATCACAACCTCTTGGTAAATTTCATATCACATCTTCAAATCAGTACCTAAATTCTGATTCTCACATCTTTTGAACTGTTACTTACATTTCAATTCTCATATCTTTGAATTGATACCTACATTTTAATTCTCATACCTTTGAATTGATACCTATATTTCAATTCTTTCATCTTTGAATTGATACTTACATTTTAATTCTCATATCTTTGAATTGATACCTACATTTCAATTCCTTCATCTTTGAATTGATACCTACATTTCAGTTCTTTCATCTCACAATTTATACTTACATTTCAATTCTCATATCTTTGAATCGATACCTACATTTCAATTCTTTCACCTTCGAATTGATATTTACATTTCAATTCTCAATTCTGAATCAGTCCTACATTTCTGATTCTTTACATTTGAGGTCGGGCCTTACATTTCGACACCTTCTTTCGAGAATCGACCTGCATTTCAGTTCTTATTTCTGAATCAGTCCAACATTTTTGATTCTTTACATTTGAGGTCGGGCCTTACATTCTGACACCTTCTTTTGAGAATTGACCTACATTTCAGTTATCATTTCCGAATCAGTCATACATTTCTGATTCATTACATTTGAGGTCGGACCTTACATTCCAACACCTTCTTTCAAGAATCGACCTACATTTCAGTTCTCAATTCCAAATCAGTCCTACATTTCTGATTCTTTACATTTGAGGTCGGAGCTTACATTCTGACACCTTCTTGCAAGAATTGACCTACATTTCAGTTCTCATTTCGGAATCAGTCCTATATTTTTGATTCATTACATTTGAGGTCGAACCTTACATTCTGACACCTTCTTTCGAGAATTGACCTACATTTCAGTTCTCATTTCCGAATCAGTCCTATATTTCTGATTCATTACATTTGAGGTTGGTCCTTACATTCCGACACTTTCTTTTGAGAATTGACCTACATTTCAATTCTCATTTCCGAATCAGTCCTACATTTCTGATTCTTTACATTTGAGTCCTCACATTCCGACACCTTCTTTTGAGAATTGACCTACATTTAAATTNCCTCACATTCCGACACCTTCTTTTGAGAATTGACCTACATTTAAATTCTCATTTCTGAATCAGTCCTAAATTTCTAATTCTTTACATTTGAGATCGGTCCTCATATTTCGACACATTCTTTTGAGAATTGACCTACATTTAAATTCGCATTTATGAATCAGTCCTAAATTTCTGATTCTTTGCATTTAAGATCGGTCCTTACATTCTGACACTTTCTTTTGAGAATTGACCTACAATTCAATCCTCATTTCCAAATCAGTCCTAAATTTCTGATTCTTTACATTTGAGATCGGTCCTTACATTCCGACACCTTCCTTTGTGAGTTGACCTACATTTCAATCCTCATTTCTGACTCAGTCCTAAATTTCTGATTCTTTACATTTGAGGTTGGTTCTTACATTCTGACACCTTCTTTTGAGAATTGACCTACATTTTGATTTTCATTTCCGAATCAGTCCTAAATTTCTGATTCTTTACATTTGAGGTCGGTCCTTACATTATGACACCTTCTTTTGAATATTGACCTACATTTCAATTCTCATTTCCGAATCAGTCCTACATTTCTCATTCTTTACTTTTGAGGCCGGTCCTTACATTCCGACACTTTCTTTTGAGAATTGACCTACATTTCAATTCTTATTTCTAAATCAATCCTACATCTCTGATTTGTTACATTCGAGGTCGGTCCTTACACTCCGACTCTCTCTCTCTCTCCCTCTTTTTAAGTCGATATTCAAATTTCAATTCCTACCTCGGGGTCAACACTTACATTTTGTCTCCCATCCTTTGAAAATCTTTGAAATTTCATAACTCAAAGTCAGCTCTCCAATCCCCAGCGAGAGTCCCTACTTCTCGACTTGATTAAGCACACAAACTGCTAATTCTCCAGCAGAAACAAATCACACACACAACTCTACACGTACTTCTGGGTCTGCTGACTTAGGAGTCTGTATTGGTTTTGGTTGATCTCGTCGGTCAACTCCAATACGTGTGGTGTGTTGTCCCAGCACACCCCACCTATTGGGGGTCCATTTGTTGACCTCATTTTAGGTTGAGGTTTAGTTTTTCCTCCTTAGTAGCCTAAGGTCTAGCCATAGGACTTTTCCTGTTGACTATTCCTAGAAAACTAGACAGGGAACCCTCACCACTAGAAATTCCAAACCCTTCTCCACACAGCTTGAAGTTCCACATATTGGTCCTAACCTCTAAACACTTAGTAGGTGGGGTCATTGTAGGGGAAACTCGGGATGAGTCACCCTTAGGATTGCTGGACCTTAGGGTTGACCCTGGGTGTTGGTCTGGAGTTAAGGCATTCACTACACTCACTACACTCAGCTACAATCACAATCAATCACAACCCTGAACTGAACATTGGTGGCAATATCAATTGGATTTGGGTCAGACATCACTGAAAGAGCCTTATCAGAGATAGAGCTGACCCAGAGTTGTCAGCTGCCAGTGAAAAACACCAACCACACAGTATGCAGAAGACCTCAAGCAACCAGCCAAACAAAAACAGCAAGAAATAGTGAGGCTAAGCAGTGGAACAGTGGAAGAGCCTTATCAGAGATAGAGTTGACCCTGAGTTGTCAACTGCCAGAGAAAACCAAAAGCAAAACCAACCTCACAGTCGGTAGAAGACAAACAAAATAGCAAAAACAGTGGGGTTAAGCAGTGGAACGTAAAATTTCAAAAAGCCAAAACTTGGGAAGATGTAAAAGCTTAGAGAAAAGCAGAACTTACAAGATCTAGTGATGAGAGGAGAGAAAACTAGTTGAAAGTAATGGGATAGCAAAGATTAGGCCATCTACAGCAGCATTTTGAGCCATCCTACCGAAACCTTAGCAGAGCAATAGATGAACCAGTCAATATATATATATATATATATATATATATAT
>JXCR01079950.1:5599-22806 GCA_002079205.1 Phalaenopsis hybrid cultivar
GAGGGAAGTGGCTAATCCTTTCTCGAGACTTTTCAATATTTGTTCTGGTGACAACTCAGGTCTAGGACCAAGTTACTTTCAAAATATTTAAAAGAATAAGAGGTGTAATGTGGCAGTCTTTTTTTGTTTAAATTTTTCTTCTTCGATTTTAGTTTTAATAATGTTAACCATCTTTTCTATGATATGTATTGCTTTGTTATTAGTAGGGCCGAATGCACATATAAGGGTATTGAAATTTAGAAGGTATACCCATTTGCTATTTTGTATGCAGTGTTGTTTCTGTTACAACTCTCAAAGTTTCTTTCTATTGACTCATCTTTAGATGTTGGCTGTGCCTAGGTGGAGTTGGCCCCTCACTATTGACATCTCAATGGACCCCCTTTGGGGTCGCGAAGCAGTTTGGTGCTTTGAGCCCCCCTCTCATGTCAACGGAAAGGCTGTAGTTACAACATGGGTTGTGTGACATCCCAATTGCCCAACACCCCCTCCCCAAGACTTAACAACAATGCGATGGGAGCGGACGATTCGTTCCGACTAAATTCTTAACAACACCAATCTTGAGTTGCAAAATCAAGCAGCTGTTAGTGATGAACTAGTTTAATTCAATCATTTCAAACGTACTTGATACATTTCATTTCATAATTCATCAATCTTCACATATATTTCTAAATGTGGAAATTATATTATTAAAATATGTATATTTTATAGAGCTGCTAAATTCAACATAATAAAAGTACATACCCAAAAGTTTGGACAAACTCATAAATTTATGAAATACAAAAACTGTACAAGTCACATTCGACTACTCGCCGTGATGTTGCTTGCTCTTTCTTAAAAGTCAATAATGTAGAGTGAACAATGAACTCAACGAAATAATTAAAGTTAAAATAAAATTTTATAGATGAAAAAGAAATAATATGCATGCTCATATGTACTTAATGTATATGTCACAACACATGCCATAATGCTATAATCAGATAAAACATGTAAAAAAAAGATATGTAATACAATAAATCATTATAGTTGTATAAAACATGTAATCATTCGTGCATGTGTCATCATAAGTATATTTATCAGAGTTATCAATCTAATCATAAGAATGCCACTTGTAATTATATAGACTTCCACTTTTTTTATGTCTCGTCATGCCATTGGGTCGTCATCTAGCCTGAAAACTGCATTAACTATTGATAAACGTTGAAAACCTCCTAACATATATGTTATCAATAGTCTTTTGGTTCCAACGGTTTCTTAGTACATTCCGCCATTATCTGATTCCAACGATTCTAGAGTTTCATCATCGTTTGAATAACAGTATTCAGGAATCCCATTATTCCCTTTCATCAATACTTGCAAGTATTTATGTAATAACTGACCTATAACATCATTTTTAATATTTTTTAAATTATAATTCCCGCAATAAACATTTGACATTAGTATTTCACATATCATATGTATGAATCATAGCAAATAAATACCTGCAAGCAATGATTTTATAAACATTTCATATATCATATGTATGAATCATAGCAAATGAATACTTGCAAGCAATGATTTCATAAGCATATTCATTTGATTTATAATATAGTAAAATCATGTATCGTAAGAAAAATGAAATTTGTATTTATAAAATTTATGCACGTATTTATCCATAATCTGCAGAAAATTTTAGATGCAATGATATCAAACACATAATCACATGAAAATCTATAAAACTTTATTCTTCTTAAGTTAGCATAAGATTATTTCATCTAAATTGTCGTAACCCTATTTTCCAAGCTCGGCTTGAGTTCAACGCCAAGTGAAAACCACATGGAATACATAATTTCATGTAATCTTGGCTTCCAAACGTAACTCATGTACGAATTATTACCTCAAACGAGTTTTCTAGCATAAATTCTACCTAAAATCTTTCTTTTATTTCTTTTATTTTTTCTTCCTATCTTCCTTTCACTTCTCTTTGCTGATTCTATGCTATTGTCCCAATTCAAATGCGAAAATCAAGTTTGCAGCTTTCAACACTACACTGCCTTTCACTACAGTGATAGGGAACGAAAAAGTGCGCTTATTCATGACAAATATGAAAATAATAGTGCCAGGAAAAAAAATAATGTCACAAGTTTTGTGAAAGAAAGATTACCACCTTTTAATTTGACCCCGAAACCCTATGATGCCACCTGTGGCTCCCTGCGAGTTACGCGGCTCGCCTTGCTGCAGTGCACGGTTTGCAGGACCCTTCAGTCGAGCACATTTGAGGGATGTATGAGAGGGAATGGGAGGAATGCAATATTTAAACATGATCCCAATTAATACCCTCCATATGATCGAATCAAGGGTAGCATGTGCGCAAAACTGTGGGAGAAGGTCGGTTTGGAACAATGATGGGATTAGAGAGAATAATTAAGTGATTAGGATTAATTAAGCTTAATTAAATTTATAATGTGATAATTTTATATATTCTCATATGTATAAAATTCATGCTCCGTGCTATATATATCAAATTGATCGATTCGACGTGTAGAATTTTATAAAATTGTTTAGATCGAATTCTGAGGGATGTGAAATTTGGGATATACCTTAAACTTGTCAAAATTGGATGTTTTAGGATGCAGCTGTACTCCCTTTAAGTTTGGCCTACTCTTCAGGATTTTCGGGTGAAACCAAAAAGGTTTAATTGATGTCCTTCAATCTTTTTTATTTTTCATTGGGAAGTTAGTCAATGCTAGGGTGAGGTGGCTCTTAGGGTCAGTTGGGCTAACCTTGGGCGAGTAATTATCTCGACAATTTAAACTCGCTTATTGTATAGCTCTAATGGTTGAATAAGATTTTTATGTAAGTCGGTTCTTTGGACATGTTAAGCTTACTTTGCAAGTCACTTCTCCCAGCAGGTTAAAGCTCATTTGTCAAAGATTTTATGTTGTTCATTCTATCGTTCACCATTACATTTTTCCTGAAAAATCATTTCCTTTAGTCGATCTCATCTTGCGAGGGTGACCACTTAGACTTTTAGAGAGTGAACTCGCTCGCTACTCTCCACGAGTTAGGCTATGACTAGTTCGAGTGAGGCATATAGAGATGGCTATACATGGTGCTCCTAGTTCTCACGACTTCCTGGTTCCTATGGTGAATACAGAAAGAGCTAGCAGGAGAGAAACACTTCACTTAAGGGCTGGCGTTTTACTTTACATCTCATGTAACAAGCTTCTTGTTTATTTGCGAACTTAGTCAGCCTTTCAAAGCATTCCAATAGTTGACATTCACCTTGTGATGGGTGATGTGGACATGATTTAGGCGAGGTTTATTTCTTGAGAATGACCTATTAGTGTCATTGTTGTTCGTGTCAGCACAATTTTGCCTTTTTATAAACATTTGTTCTCATGATAAGGTTATAAATTTCCTTTCCGCCTTCAACAGTTGAGCTAGTGGTTTTTTTTGCTCAAAGGTAGATGTTTTCACGAGCACATTTTTGTGGGTAACTTCTTTGTCGGCATTGTGCTAATTGTTGCTTTTATGAATGGCATGTTGGCAACTAGAAAGTGGAAGATTTTATTTCACCGAGACCTTTATGGAGATCAGAAGGGGTAGTCTCGGGGGTTGTTATGATGCATGCCTCTTGCTACATCTAAGAGGAGACATCATTCCCCACTTTATTTTTTCGAGAGCTTGATTTGGTCGTTACAATTGAATGGGATCCCAAATATGAGGTGTGAGATGGCTAGCAAACCAAGCATTTCGTGGTCTCTCTTCTCAATTGCCAATGGATTCTCCACAACTGAGGGGGTCACTCTAGCTATGCAAGATAGTGTGACTACCGGGCAAAGTGGGGGTGCACGGTGTTGGGCTATCTCTAATTTGGTATCTTTCTTTTTTATATACTTATTGTGTAAATGAAAATTTGTGTAACCATCCACATGTGAACATCCATTTGTAAAATCACAATTAAAGTTTTATTTTATTTTATTTTTTTTTGTTTCTCATGCATTTTATGTCTGACTTGTTGTTATTTGATTTAGCTTTTAGTATTAATGCATTTAAGGATTGCTTCGCTCAACCTATTAGATTTATTATTTGTTGTTTACAACTCGAGATTAAGAAGATGGGATGATGATCTGGTTAAGTTTGTATTTTATTTTGCTTGGAAATCCTAACACTCATTTAGGGAGTAGTCTATATATGTTTTTAACTTTTGCTTCTCTCGATATCTTGAGAGAGAAATTTTTCTATGTTTACTTAATCCGTGTGGCATGTTAATATTCTGAAGTTGAATCCATGCCTTTTTTGCTTGTTTTTATATTTAACCTGCTTAGGAGGGAAATTTCTCGAGTGTAATTGGTTGATCTTTATGATGATCAACACAACCATTTTTGAAAAACATGAAATTCTTTTGCTTTTGTTTAACTAGATGAGCTTTTTTTTTGCATGTAACTTCGGTTTGGAAGAAATTGGAAAGCATTATTAGGTTCAGACTTTCTTTTGTATAGATGCTGCAACTCTTTTCTTTAGAGTGTAATTTTTATGATTTTTCAACTTTATTTATGTCAAGATCTCATAATATTTGATAGCTAAGTTAGTTTATTTTTCTGGTTTGTTAGTCAAGTTAAAATGAGGCAAGAGTTCTTTAGAGTCTATCTAGGTCTCACGGCCACAAATCATGGCTGAGCTTGATTCAATTAACAAAATAACTTGCTTACTCAATATATCTTGCTTATTATTTGGAAAGTGTTCCATGAATTTTAGGAACTCATTTTTGCACGCGACCTATTCCGTTGTACTTCCTTTTTATTCGAACGATGAATAAATGAAAGGCGTAAGATTACAATATTTTTAAGAAAAGATCATGGAATCATTGTTGCTCCATGTACTTGGGGCTCTTTGTCCCGTGTGCATTTATAATCAGTTTGCTCCTGGGTCAAGTTGCTCTTTGACTAGTAGGGGCCATCCCACATGGATTTGCAATTTTTAATTAGTGTTTGGTGAGCAGCCACATCAACCTTCATAACAAAGTTGCCCGACTTGAGTTACTTATCCTTAATGTTAACATTGAAGTACATTGCCATCCTTCTTTTGAACTTCTGCTGCATCATGACCAACTGTATTAAGAGTTCTTCCAAGAGGTCGAGTATGGTTTTCAACCCTTCTTCTCGTGCTTCTCTCCATTCTTCAAATTCTCTTTCTTCATAGGGGTAAGTGGCTGCAACCCTTTGACTGTGCAACATGTGCTTGACTGGTAGTAGTGCGTCAGCTTTGCGTGATAGCATGAAATGAGCTTGTTTGGTGGTTGTGGACGGTGTCGCTCTTAGAGCTGATATGGCAGAGTGTAAGTCATTGACTCACTTTCCTTTTGCTCATTCAACTTTCTTCTTCAAGAGGTTTAAGGCTTATTTGTTTGCTATTATAACTTGCTTGCTAGTCTATGGGTAGTGTACTGAGACAAACTTCAGCCTCCTAACTTTTGGCAAAATTCCTTAAATGTCTTATTTGAAGAATTGTACTCTGTTGTTAGTAATGAGGACGTGAGGTACTTCATATCGGTGAATGACATCAATCCAAATGAAATTGCGGGTAATTTTTGTTGTTGTTTTGTCTTGGCTGCTTGTATTTATATAATGAAATAGTCAGTCATAACGATGATGAATCTTTTTTGCCTCTTTGACCCTTTACACTAGGTGGTACAATTCTTGTCCTTAAATTTTCGTTCAACTGACAGATAAACTTCTATGATTTCTTCATCAATTGTTGGTTGAGCAAGCTCTAAGGTGGGTTGACATCCAGGTTTTCTGCTTTTGATAGTAAGTCAACAACTAGTTTTGCTTCTACGGAATCTTATTGATTTTAAAATATTCGAATTTGTCAATATCTGATTTTGCTTTAAGGTGATATTTTTGTAGAGTTCTCTCCCTTGTTTTGGATAACCTATTTACTTTATTCACCATCAAATGAGATTCTAAATACAAATATAGGTGCTTGGCACCAACTCATGCAGTGACAATCGTTCATTTATTAATGCATCGTATTTAGGTCACTTAATCCAATTATTTAATGCATCATATTTAGTTTGTTTATTGGTAGCTAGGAAAATGAGTGGAACCACATTTGTCAGAATAACTTCGGTTGGACTCTTAAGTATGATGTCATCTTCTACTCCTAGTTTGCGTAGTACCCCATCCACATAAAGCATCCATAGGAGTTCATCCTACATTACCATCTGCTAAACTACTTCTACTACTGTGTAGTCGTCTATGAAGTTAGCAGTTGTCCGTGCTTTGATTGCGATTATAAATATGTATGAAATTTAGAACTTGCTTAATTTCTAACCCTTTCAATAATGTCCTTGGTTGATTTATTTTTGATAAAATTGATTTCAAATGATGTTACTTGGTTAATATGTGCTTGAAAACAAGAGCACAGTAGGCAAGCTGAAATGACTAGTTTGAAGTCTAGTTTTTTCATTATTGGATAATGTTGCTTGGCTGCTCAAAGCACTTTGCTTATGTAGTGAAACAACCATTGCTTCTTTTTGTCTTTTTAGATGAGTACCGAACTTTCTGCTTTTTCTTCAACGCTTATACATAGTAGTAGATTTTCTCCTAGTTGTGGGCTTTATAAAAAGGTGAAGATGTCAAAATTGATCTTAGATCTAAAAAGCTTTCTTGTTTTTCTCGTTGAATTCAAATTTCTTCGCGCTTTTGAAGAAAGGTGAAACTTTGAGATAAATCGGCTTAATTTGGCTATTTGGTTGGTGATCTTTTAAAATTCTTTTGTATTTTATGGTGGCGACATCTTTAGGATACCTTTGATTTTATTCGGGTTCATTTTGATTTCATCTAATATCAGCACGAAGCCCAATAACTCACCGACCCAAAGGTACATATCAACTATTTCACCCTCATGCTGTACTTTTTTATTTGATAGTGAAAGACTCCTTTACGTTGAGCACATACTGCTTTGGGATTTTACTTATCACGAGTAGATTGTCCACAAACTTTCACATTCATTCCTACTTGATTTTTTAGAATGAGACCCATGTCATTTCAGTGTTTTTGAGTTGGATTAACATTGAGTTATGGTTGTAAAACCTTTCTCCTATGATGAATGTGGTATTCTCGATTATTGTTTGGGTGCATGTGGATCCGATGATAACCTAAAGAGGCAACTAGAAAGTTTATTATGATGTATCCGATAGTAGAGTTGATCAATGTTCTATGTGCAATAATGGGTAGCTGTCTTTTGCATAACCCTGAGCTCAAATTATTGAAATCTATGAACATCTGTCATTTTCTATTTGGTTTCGTTGCCATTTGGATGTTGGAGATCTACTTTGGATATTGGACTTATCTCACAAAATGTGTATTGAGCATCTATTTAACCTTCTTGTGGATAGCTTTAGCTAAGGTTGCAGCTACTGTCCGAATTTTCTGTTTGACCAGTCTCGCCCTTTCATCTACATTAAGCTTATAGTTAGAGATATTGATGCTGAGTTCTAGCATTATGTGGTCGATTAAGTGAAAACATTCTTGTGCTACTTTAGGATTTTGATGAGCACAACTTTGCTCTCATTGTCAAGGATAAACTAATTTGGAAGGCATAGTTACTTCCCTCACCTGGAACTTCTTTGATTTTCTGTGAGGTTTCACGACCCGAGCTCCCATGATGCTTCCAGTTGAGCACCTCCTCCTCTTAGACATTGCTTATTACATCTAAATGGTAAGTTCGATGTTGTAGTAGTTAGCCCCTTGTGGTGACCTCTTGTCCTTATGTCGGTAATTTTACAATAATACGATACATTGAGAAGACAACACAAAAAGATTTGACTAGCGGTCTGCCTAAAATAACATTTTAAGTTGTCAAAGCGTCAACCATAACAAAATCGACCATTGCTATATATTGTTGGTCTTTCTATCAATTGGTGATCTGTAGAGTTAGAACTCCTTTGGTTTTCCTTTTCTGCCCCAAGAATCTATGCAAGGGATCTATATTCTATGATAAACAGGTTCCCTCGATGTTCATTCTCTTAAATAAGTTTTTGATAAAAGTATTGATCAGATTCCTTTTGTTCATTAGCATACGACTAATTTGATAGTTAGCTATTAGCCTTATAATCATGAGATGACTTGTCTGTTTTGGAAAAGGAATGAATTTTTTGATAGGCGCTCACATATGGTGTTTGAGTTGTCCTTTCTCGGCCATAACCATTTGAGGCTAGCCTTTCGACTAGCTTTTTGACGGGTAGAACTTTGCAATGTGAATAGTTTGCAATGTCATTAGTCTGTATCTTTTCTTATTAAGCAAATTTCTTCTCTGATCTTCGACCTAGATATTCCAAGATGAATTCTCTTAGCTTATGAACGTATATCAGGTTTTCTATTAGGTTCCTGAGGGGATGATATAGTCCTCAGTGTTGCGATTATATTCTCTACAAAATACATAGTACATCATCATGTCTTGTAGGTATGGACTCACTTTCATCGATTGAGGGAGCTTGAAATACTCTTTATTTTGAATGGCATCGACGAGCTTGGCCGCATATGCTCAAAAATATTGCCAGGAAGTGATGGGGCAGGAAGCAACAGTGGTTGTGACATGTACACCTTTATGAAATCATCACACCTTTCGAATGATAGCTTTCTTAGGAGATGGCATGCATGCTGGAGGTAGTGAGTCAATTTTGGGGCGTGAGGATGAATTTTCTTCAGCTGCATGATTTCAGGGGTATGAGGTTGTTCTCGAGGAAGTGGCATCGTCTTCCTCATTTTATCTTGTTTTAATGGTCAATTAGCAAGTTGCCTTTTCACTTTATTGTTATACTCCAAATTAATATGGGAATTGACAAACTCCAGTAACTCAGTCAATGCTTTTGGCTATTGTTGATCAAGCACATAATGAAGGGGTTCTTCGCAAAGAACTTGGGTTGTGGTGGATTGAGCACAAATGGATTTAGTTCTTTGACTTTTAACATTTCCCTTTGAAATCTAGTTATGAAAATTTTGAGTGGTTCGTTGTGGTCGTGGTGCATCTTTAGTAGAGCTTGAGAGTTTTACTTGGGACGTTTGGCCGTGGTAAATTGAGTTATAAAAATCCCCTTCATTTCAATGAATCATGTATTTTCTCAATGGGTTTTAGGTAGACTCTTTGAAGGTTGTGAAGACAACCTACACTTCAGCACATCGCTTCCGTCAAGCAGGGAGACAGTGTACTCGAAATATGCCACGTGGTCAACTTGTTTAGTTCGGCCGGTAGGCTTCTAAAAGTGGGACTTTGAACTTGGCTAGTTGTCATGTTTCAAAAACTTCCTTAAAGAAGATATTTGTTAGTTGCACTCTCCTTTGCTCCGCTTGTCCTTCAATTCACTAAAGTTATGGGACTGATTCTTCTTCCTTTGACTCTATATAATAAGTTTCATTCTGGTAGGGCCCTACTCTAGCGTTTGGGTTCCTTCTTCAAGTGACGAAATTAGTGCTCTCCTCAAGTAGTTGTAGTTGCACCCTAAGGGCCGTTATTGGAATTTGATCTAGGACTCCATGGATCATGCGGCTTAACCACTTCCATCTCCGTCAATTGTGGAGTTAGTATGAAGTCTTTGTTTTCCATGTTGCAAATATTACTTTGTTTTGATCTCTGCTTGCCCTTTCATCATATATATGAGTGCCCCTTTTAGTCTATGACATAGATCTATGTGTAATAACTTGGGAAAAAAAATTCTATGTCATTCAAAACAAACTTGTCGGCTATGAGGAGAAAAACGGAAGGCTTATCCCTCTTTTCTCTTCATTCAAACACATCACATGAGAGAATCAATGCGCAAGAGAGAACGTGAGAGAGAGAGAGGAAAACAAAGAAAAGAGAGAAAGAAGAAAGAGAAGAAGGTTGCGGGAACCTTGTGTGAGGAAGGAGGCAACATGATCAAACACCTCTAGGTCTCTATCAAGGGGATTCCGTGCCCTGGCTGTTCGACAGCAGGGGAGGAGACGAGCTGTCGAAGGACATGCAAGAAGCATTCCTTTGTGCGGGAGATGTTCGTTTGAGTGCCCATTGACTCGAGAGGTTTAGGGGAGCATTCCTCACACATCATCAACTGGTCCCAAACAAAGAAAAGGGGAAGAAAAGCTAAGTGAGATCTATTTTCCCTCTAATGGTGCAGAAACCATTTCTGCGTAAGAAAGAAGCTCTCGATAGAATGACTTCATCGCTGGGAGCAAAAGTTATTGATACCAGAGTTAATCCAAACCATAATATAAATGAAAATATTATTGTTGAAATTCAAAGGAAATTACGAATAAAGACACTCGCAATAAGAAAATGACATAAACAAGGCGAGGATCGAAATTAGTGGGCTGCGTGTTGAGGAGGTGATAAAGAGACTTAACGACATTGAACAAAAGATGGTTTGGTGGCTGTACCCGCCTTAGTTAATTCCAAGAATCAGACCAAATCGTGACATGCCCATTACCTCCACTCGGTTCCTTCTATAATAGTTACTATCAATTCAGCAGGAGTCTCTCACGGGTTTAATTAGAATTGCTGGCGTCTCTTCGTCGTCAACTGGAGGTTGAGAAGCCTCTTAGAAAACTTCATCTTCTTATGGATCATTGTTTATCTCTTCAAGCGTTTCCCTGATTCTTGCAAGAGATCATTCTTCTGTTGTGCTATCTGATTTATTATGCCTAAATCCATGAAACTTTAAACACTTCCTAGTTGGAATGAATTTGAGATTGTGGATTGGTTCCCATTATTTTTCATTCTGACTTAGTGCCTCCTCAGGCGAGGTTAGCTTGGATGTTCCCTTTAGTATACTCTGGCTATAAAATTTTGGGTTGAACCTTGCCTGTAAGATGTGTGGGTCGCCCGATGCTGTGGTCTCTCCGCTTTTGAAAGTGGGGTTTGAACCACTGGTCTATAGTGAGCTGGTAGGTACTGGCGCTGTATCTCTCGTTTCATCTTGTAGCAAACAGTGATATTGTATTTTCCTTCATGCTGGCGTATGTGTTTAAAATTTTTCCGCCATAATAACACTCTTCTTTAACTTGCTGGCAGTTAGTTTCACTATTTCGTCCGTTAGGATATCCTGGCACTCAAAGACACATTCCAAGGTTCAGAGCCACTTGACGAACTCGTCCTGATCCATGTGGCCATTTAAATATAATAACTCCACATTTACTTCAAAATTCTAACTTTTTAGATATTTTAGGTCACATCTTCGAGATAGAGTTTATTCATCCCTGGAATTCGCATAGTAGAAGAGATTCATTCCATTCTTTTGATCTAGCAAGAAACATTTTAAAAAGCTTTTTTGGAACGCGGAGGAGGCGTAAGGTCTTCCGCTTCAAGCCCATGAGGGGGTAATACACGCACGGGGCTTACACCCGTGGAGCATTGGAGTGCAAAATGTGCTCACAGGGCGTACACCCAACCTCTCATTCGAATAAAAAAGGGTTGGAAATCCTTAATTCTAAATATCTGTTCGATTCGAGCCGCATGCAGTCATCCCCCTCCTTCCTTCGACTTCTCCTTCTTCTTCTTTCCTCACCTCCACGCAGTAACTGTGCGGTCACATCCTTGTTCTACCTTTGACTTCGCATCGTCTGCTTCTTCCTCTCCTCTCGAATGCATGCTCTCACACACAGGGTTGGATTGGGCTCGTCTTCATCGTCTTATCCCGCACTCGTCTGCGTTATCTCTCCTGCACTCCCGCCTGCATTGACTTCTCCCGCTCTCGTTTGAGGTTAGCTATGTTTTATGCTTCTATATTTGTGGTTACTGTACTTTAGAAAGTAGAAACAGTGAAATTATGTGGCTTTAATTTATCGTTTTTCTGTATCGCAGATTTTTTGGTTACTGTAGCGACTGTGCTGTGTTTTTTTATGATTTCACTGTTGCTACTACCGTGAACTGCAATTTTTTTTTTCATGTCAAAGTTTTGCTACAAATCCCTCTAGCTACAATAAATCACATTTTTTTTTTCATGTACGCAATTTGTTAATTGTGGATTTGATCTTTTTTTTAATGTGTTAGATTAGTTATTAACTACTAGTAATGGAAGAGGAGGATTGTGTGACCAACAGTAGTCATACTAGCAAAAAAGACTTTGCTTGGCAATATACAACAAGCATACCCATGAAAAATATTTCAGATGTCAGTTTTGCAATCAAGTGTGTAATGGAATAATAAACGTGATGAAACAACATTTTGTAGGCATGCTCAAGGGCATTAAGCCAAGCTCTTACTGAAGTTCAAGAGAGATGTGAGAAAGCAATAGAAGAAGATGCAAAAGTCAAAGCAAAACATGACAGTGTCTTAAATGATATTAGAAGCAGTGCAACAAATATTGGTGAAGGTCAAAATGCTACAAACTCATCATTAGTTGACTCCTTCCAGAGACCACCTAGAGTTGGAGGTCCAATGGATTCTTTCACCACAACACAAGCAATGAATTCTACTCTAAATTTTAAGTGGAAAAAAATGAAAGAAAAGAAGCATGTAGGCAATTAGTAGATTCTGCTACCCAGCTGGATTGACATTTAATATTACCAATGACCCATATTACTTGTCTATGTTTGAAGTGGTTGCTAATTTTGGACCTGGTTTTATGTTGCCTAAAATGCATGATTTGAGAACTTGAATACTAAAAAATGAGGTTGCTACAATCAATAAGATGATAGAGGAGCATAAAAAAGACATGGAGTAAATATGTGTGCTCGATTATTTATATTTCTTATTTTTTTGTTAATTCTGTGTGGCTTACTCCTAACGCCTTGGGGCTTATGCCTCGCCCTATAACAGTTAAAACAGCCCGCCCAACACCCACTCCTTTTAAAACATTGCTAGCAATTCATCATTGTTTCTACGTGTGACTCATCCAGATTACCTCTTCTCGAAGATGGTAAGCTTTGGTTGTCGTTTTCAGGTTTTCCACTACATATCCTCACCAAAAATTTCTTGGACATCTATTTGTGAATTCCTCATAAACGACAACATGTCCTTTTCCCTCAATAAGGTTTCAGACGATTATCTACCTAGCGACATGGCGAAGTTTTGGGTGTGGGTAGGTGGAGGGAGGTAAGGGCGATGTAGGGTGAAAAAGAAAAAAAATTAGTTGGATATAGGTTTGGGCTGTGACGATGCTAGAAATTCTAGGATAAGACTTAAGTTAGACTAAATTTGATACCAAATGATACCAGAGTTAAGATAAATCATAATATAAAAAATATTATTTCTAAAATTCAAAAGGATTTACAAATAAAGACACTCACAATAAGAAACTAAGGTATAAACACAAAATACCCCAGAGGGTAAGGATCAACTGTGGTGGGATTTGCGTCGAGGCAGTGGAAAAACAAAGTGGGAGGTGAAAAAGAGGCTTAACAATAGTACATGGAAAACTGTTTGGTGGCTGGGTAGCAGGCTGCAGGCGGTGGAGGGTACGACAACAAGTCGAAAGTGAATTGGGCCAATTGGACAAGTGGGGAGTGCGGGAGGGTGCGGTGAAGGGGAGTGCAGGAGGGTGCGGTGTAGGGGGGTGCGGGAATCACTGGGACATTAATGGCAGCAATGGGGAGGATTGGAGCTGCGGAAAGGCAATGAGCGTGCTGTGCGGGAATCACTGGGACATTAATGACAGCAATGGGGAGGATTGAAGCTGCGGAAAGGCAATGAGCGTGCTGTCCTTAAAGTGGCAGTAGCAAGGAGAAGGGTTGGCAACAAGGTACAACAGATTAGAAGGAGAGGATAGGTGGTTGACACTGCAAGAAAACAATAACTTGGCTATTTTCTAGTGGTTGCAACAAATTTGATGGCGACGATAGCGGTGGGAGGGTTGCAGAGGTGTGAGAAGGTCGAGGATAATCACCGCTTTGAAAAAGATACAACTGAAGCACCACTCTTCCTGACAGAAATCTAAGCCAAAAACCCATTTCCAAATTCTAATACAACACATATATAAGAAATGACTAAACAAGAATGAATGATAATTAGAAGAAAGCATAAGAAATAAAGATAATTATTTTAGCCCTTCTCCCGTGACAGAAATTCCCGCTATACTGTAACAATTATTGTATTGCAAAAATTTTGTGTGGTAAGCTCCCGTGTTAGTAATGCCCTAATCGAATAGAGAAGGGTAGAAGAGAAGCTCAAGCGACACATGTAGGAGTGTTCCACAATTGTTAGGCTCAATCGAGGGCCTTTTTTTAAAAAAAGGCAGATGAGGAAGGAAGAGAAGAAGGATCGAGCAGAAGAAGAGGAGAGGAGCTAACTTGTGTGGGATTTTTAGTATCAAGCAGAGCCTGTGTGCGAGAAATGGAGACCGAATTGTGACAAAAATATTAATTTATGAATTAAATATATGTTTAATTACAAAGTGTTAATAAGTTCTATTAAATCAGAATTCAAGCTATAGAAGTTTTAGATTTGAATCAAGAAAAGTTGACGACAGTAAATAAAAATTTGAGTTTTACTTTCAAAAGTATTTCATTTAGATTAATAATATTTTATATTAGTATTAATTCTAATGATTAAACTTAAAGTTTACATATTGAAATCTTAATTAAAATAATGTAATATGATAATGATTAAGTATATTGATAAAAATTTAATATATTATAGATGTTAACTTGGAGGAGGCAACACATGCTAAAAATAAAGAAATTAATCTAAGATTGAAGTGAGTACTGCCACTCATAATTTATAGTATTTTGTATCTCTTCTAAGCCAGTCGTATGAATTGATATTGATGTTTGAATAATGCATTATGATTCCTCTATTTTTAAATTTTATCGATCTGTTTAATATGAATGCTTTTAATCTCTTATTATAAAAAGTTTTATGTATTATAGAATTAAATATTACATATTGAATGATATGAAAATGTGAAAGCTATGAACTATATAGAGTGATTGTTTGTGCATGCATATGTTGAAGTTCACCTCTGTATGGTACTAGAGGGGGAACACTAAGGTATACATGCACGTAAATGGAAAATGATATTGATATTGAATTACTCTAAATGATATACTTTTAGACGGCGCTTCAATGACAACTATATACAAACTAAAAAATATTGATATGTAAACGATACAGTAAAGACATAGTGAATGTTTTACCTTGAATGACCATGTTAGATATCATTGATTTTCAACTATTCTTAGATTAATTTATATAAAGTTTAACTGACATGCATATCGTCTTCTTTTGTGTTTCTGTAGTTTTGGAGTATTTTTATTCACTCTCTATGATTAGCTGAATGTTCTTTTAAATTAACATCTTAGGTTTAACTAATTGATTAAAAAATGAGCATTGGAAGAAAAATGTTTATAACAAACACAGATAATAAAAAAGTGAGTTAAATTTAATTGCGCTGTTTCAATTTACTTGCTCTTTCATTTGTTAAATGTTACTTATAGAAAATGAATTTTAAAAAATTTAATTTTTACTGTCCTATCATCTTTACTCGCCATGCTTAACTCCAAGCCTTAGGCCGTGTCTTGACATTATGCTTACTATACATAAAGGGATGTTGGCTAAAAAATTATTCATGGATTATTCCAGGGTTTTAGTAACCCATTTGATGTAGGTGCGAGTGAAATCTTGAAACACTGTGAGAAAGATCCAGTAGGCTAGCTCTAATGAAGTGTAATACATGACAAGACTCAACGAAATTATAATCCTAATTTTGTGCTCTACTTGAGATTCCCTATTTATAAGTTGGAACATTAGGAATTAAACACTATAGAAAATTTTTTAGTGTATGTTGTTTATGTAATAAATACAAGATAGTATAAAGAATAGGGGCACGTGCCCTGAGTAAAAACTAGGTCTCAGACTGATAGTTGTCAGGCCTTCTCAAACTATGTGGTTGAGTAGCTTTTTTAGTTGGATGACCGCTTGTGCTATAGATGGATCCGTTGAATCTGGCGGACTACTCTTAGGCGATTTCTTCTTGAGCCTTGTGGATATTTCTCTTAGTTAACATTTGAGCTCGCTAAGTTATTGGTTTGTGGGTATCTTATGAGGTTGGCAAGGGACTCCTCGTGGAACTCTGCCGGCGAGTTCTTCTCTTTCATCTCCTTTACAGTGCATACATATTAGTTACTATTTTTATTTATGCTGGTTTTGATTTAACATAGTTATTTATTAAACTATTATTGTTACAATTGGTATGAATACAAAAGATATCCTATCTTTGTACTTTATTAATGCATTGAAAATATATGTTTTAAAACTTCTGAAGTATATTTAGTACTTTACTGTTATGGTTATATTTAACTCCATGCAACCAACTAATTATGTTGAAGGGCTTTGCTTTCTTATCATTAATAAAGTTTCTTTCCCCCTTTGATTTTGTGGGGCACTACTGGCATTCTCATGTGCAGGAAAAAGTTCTCAGGTTCCACTCTTCCTTCTTGAAGAAAATCTGCAGCCTGTTTTGTGCACTCAACCTAGAAGGTTTGCAGTAGTTGCCATTGCAAGGATGGTTGCCAAAGCTAGAAATTGTGATGTAGGAGATGAGATTGGATATCATATTGGCCATTCAAATGTCTCAGACAAAACATCCACAAGGTGCATTTATTAAATTTTAAATTGATACTTTGCGGTTGTAATATTTATCATAAAAACTTTATTTGTTGTATCATTCTCTTTAGGAGGTACATTGAACGTCACCTTATAAGTAGGCTAGTGCATAGAACTGCTACTAATTTAGGGTTTGAGGAGAGTTTTATGTACATAACCTTATCTTGCATTTGCAATGATTTCGTTGTTGGCACAAAACACAGGAAGATTGGACATGCCATTTGTTTTCAAACATGTAATAATCGCCTGCATTAATTCATAGAGCATGATGTTGTGTTTGCTATACGCCTTAAATGATTATACTATACTGTCATTGATTTGGATATCTTCTTACATGTTATATTTCTATCCATCTACCTTGCGAATACAAGCTTTTTCTTCCAACCTTCAATATCTGCGCAGTTTCTTATGGAGCTTATACTGATTCACAGATCAAAAGTTGTTTTCAAGACTGCTGGTGTCGTGTTGGAGCAGATGCGTGACAAGGGATTGGCTGCTCTTAAATATAAGGTTATTATTCTCGATGAAGTACATGAGCGGTCTGTGGAGTCTGATCTTGTTCTTGCTTGTGTCAAACAGTTTATGTTGAAAAGCAAGGATTTGAGGTATACCCCCTGTCACGATTTATTTGTCATTCTCTGAACAGT
>JXCR01079954.1:9349-22836 GCA_002079205.1 Phalaenopsis hybrid cultivar
CATTGGTGCTTCCCTACAGAAATACAGCATCAGAAAGACAGTTGCATGAATTTACCTGAAAAACAAGCCTTTTCTGTCGTCTATCCGGTAAGGGGAACTCAATTTTACGATCAAGCCTACCAGGACGTATAAGGGCAGGATCCAAAGTGTCAGCACGATTGGTTGCCATTATGACTTTAACATTAACAGTTTGGTCGAATCCATCCATCTGTAAAACCAATGGTGATAAATATTTGGATTATAATTTCAACCAAAAAATCATTCATTATCATACTAATACAAGCTAGATCCTCTACTAACTTAAGGAAAGGAAAGAACATTCTTTAGACTGACATTATCAACTCAGCTTAATTCTATATAAACAACTAATGGCAACAAAATAATGAAAAAAACTTATTTATGAAGGAGAATCATTTTGCTTTCACCCGCGAAAGCTTCTTTCTATTTCTTCTTTGCATCTTTTCTGATTTTTCTTTAAAGCTTCTATAAACTTATTTGAAATCATTTTGTAGCAATTGTAACCTTTGCTTTCATCAATAAGAAGGGTTGCCCAACCCTTCAACAAAAAAAAAAGTGAAAGACCTTAAAGAGGCCTCATTCCTCTTTTATGTCAGATTTCAATTCAAATCTAAACCTAGAAAGCGTTGTTTTAAGATCTTTTATTATTTTGGAATAAATAATCCATCTGACCTATTCATGTCTTCAGTGGAAATATTAGTTCCTTATTTAAAGATTTAAACTCATCAAATAATCTAACTATAACAAAGATAAAAATTCCTTTTTTTTTAATAGCTGCTTCAATTTAGCCTACGTAATTGTTGGTTCACTGCATAATCTCTCTTTTCTTCCATACTCACCTACTATATTTTTACCTGCCTAGTTTATTTTCTTTTTGCAAATCTTACGATGTTCGCTAGACACTGTGCCCTTCAGAAAAGTCCTCCAAATCCTCTGTTCAATAAAAAAAAAAGCATTCAAGGCTTTTATCAAATGTAGAGGCCCCAATTTTACCCACCAAATTACCATACATTATAAGATATCCTACAATGTCTACAATTTATATTGATTATTTCTCCAATGATGAATTATTGATCCACAACAATATTAATATTCAAATGAATAGGTTCACCACTAAAATTAAATTCAATTTATGTTTCATGAGGTGAAATTTCTAAGTAGATTCTCAATCTAAATGAATCCTCGTATATTTGATTTTTCTTGTTAAAAAATTCAAACCAATTGGTTTTTGTAAAGTTGTTAGAATATAATACCTTTGATAATCTGATATTGGTCATGATATTGTTTATAGTTGACATTTAGGCACAAGGTTAGACTCAAATACTATATCAGATGTTAGATGCCTTGAAGTGTAGATTTTCAAATGTTATTATTTGAAGTAATATATGAAATCACGCACATGAGATCAAAACAAACAGTTCAAAGAACGTTAAATAAAACAAAAAACTAGCTCTTAAAAAAATAGAAAATATTTAAAAAATTTATAAAAAATAATTTAATGATAATCCAAATGAAACCAACAAAAATGGCACAGCCATTAGAAAAGACAGCAAGCTTTCAGAAAAGTTCACCATCCACCGCATGTTCTTTTTAACAAACTAAAATAAAATTAAAAAACTGTGAAAATGAAAAAACTAAAATAACATGAAGTTCATAATTTCTATTTACTCATCTCAACACTCACAGCCTACACTTTTGAAGAGTATAAAGTGTATGCTCCTCTATTATATGTTTGGAATACTATACTTCACATCAAAGACCGGTTGAGACGATAGAATAGAAAAGCCAGTGTGGAAGACAGAAAAAGAGTTAACTTCAAGAAATGGCATTTATAGGCAAATTGGTCNCTAAAATAAAATTCAAAAACTGTGAAAATGAAAAAACTAAAATAACACGAAGTTCATAATGTCTATTTACTCGTCTCAACACTCACAGCCTACACTTTTGAAGAGTATAAAGTGTATGCTCCTCTATTATATGTTTGGAATACTANACTAAAATAAAATTAAAAAACTGTGAAAATGAAAAAACTAAAATAACATGAAGTTCATAATTTCTATTTACTCATCTCAACACTCACAGCCTACACTTTTGAAGAGTATAAAGTGTATGCTCCTCTATTATATGTTTGGAATACTATACTTCACATCAAAGACCGGTTGAGACGATAGAATAGAAAAGCCAGTGTGGAAGACAGAAAAAGAGTTAACTTCAAGAAATGGCATTTATAGGCAAATTGGTCAACAATAATTGATTTAGCACTGGATTTCAAAAGGAAATCTGATAAAAACAAAATGCTTGCTACAAATGCCTCCCGCAGGCCACACCAATTTATTAAGGTCAGCTAGCCAAATAAAAGTTGAACTAATCAGCATCCTTTTGAGAAGCATTCAAGCAACGGAATGCCATAAAAAAGAAACTGATGGAAGCTGGTCAGCCATAAAGTACGTACGTCAATAGCAATTTTATCTTTAAAGTGCCAAATAAAAAGTTTCCTTTTTAAAATCATGAAGCTGATGGGATGGTTTGATTCAATCATTAATTACTGTATCACAGCTCATTCCCTTTGCTTAGAACTAAGATAATATTTCTAAAAATTATACCTGATTCAAGAGTTCCATCAGAATACGCTGAACTTCCCTATCAGCTCCAGTTTGTGCGTCAAAACGTGCAGTAGCAATGGCATNACTAATCAAGCATCCTTTTGAGGAGCATTCAAGCAACGGAATGCCATAAAAAAGAAACTGATGGAAGCTGGTCAGCCATAAAATACGTACGTCAATAGCAATTTTATCTTTAAAGTGCCAAATAAAAAGTTTCCTTTTTAAAATCATGAAACTGATGGGATGGTTTGATTCAATCATTAATTACTATATCACAGCTCATTCCCTCTGCTTAGAACTAAGATAATATTTCTAAAAATTATACCTGATTCAAGAGTTCCATAAGAATACGCTGAACTTCCCTATCAGCTCCAGTTTGTGCGTCAAAACGTGCAGTAGCAATGGCATCCACCTCATCTATAAAGATAATCGCAGGGGCATTCTCTTTAGCAAGACGGAATACATCCCGAACCATCCTCGGTCCCTGGTTAAGGTGTAAAAAAAAGCTACCTGTTGTCAATTGAAGAATAATATAACAATACAATAAATGGCACACCAAAGGTACCATGGTAGACAGGTCATGATGGGAACTCACCTCGCCCAAGTACTTCTGAACAAATTCTGAACCAACAACTCTAATAAAAGCAGCAGTCGTATGATTAGCCACAGCTTTAGCAAGCATGGTCTTCCCAGTACCAGGAGGTCCATAAAGAAGAACACCTCTAGGTGGGTCAATACCTATTTGCTTGTACAATTCGTGATGTGTAAGGGGTAACTCAACTGCTTCACGGATTTCCTGTTTCTGAATATCACAACCACCAATATCCTGTGTAACAAAAAAGGACATAATTCAAAACAAGTTCAAAAATGAATTAGCAGTAACAAAGGTACACTAAATTAACATTTATAAAATAAGTTCAAACATAATCTTGTCATTAATAGATGCCTAATAACACTGCGTTACGCCAGGGTCCAACTTAAGGGCAATTTAGTCATTTGTCATTTATTATTGTTTGGTATAAATATAACTAATATTTTTAGGGTTGGGATTATGAATGAGATTGTTGTCTTTTGAGTCATATGATTAAGGTTTGGGAGAGATTTTCAACCCCTCGAATTGAAGGAATTGGGAGAGATCGCCTACCTCTCGAATTATAGGTGTTTATCTTTGTGTTTTTTTAGTTATTTGGATTATTGAAGAAAATATTTATTTTCTCAATTTCTGAATGGAAATCGGTGTTGTTTCCTATCAAATGGTATCAGAGCAATAGATCATTGGTCGTCTCCTTCACGATTCGGTGATCTAAGCAGCCAAAGATATGATCACGACTCTTTTGAATCGTGGTATGCCTAGATATAGTCGTTGTAAGAGCTAGTTAATAAAGCAATGTTGGGATCGCAGCATCCAGGCCATGACAATCACGAGATAAGCTCCTTGGCAACGAAGGACGCGGCTTAACAAGACCATAAACTCATTCTTTCGCCTCCTCCCGTGTCGTCTTCGCATACAGTCGTGATCAGAGCTAGCCCGGGAAGGCCCCGACGTGAAGACTCATAGCTTACTGACACCCGAAACTCATTCATTCACCTCCTCCCATGTCGTCTTCACGTACAATCGTGATCAGAGCTAGCTAGGAAGGGTCCGATGAGATTGCAACCTATAGAGGTTCCGTAACTCCCACCTTTCTTTAGTTCCTGCTCCGTACTTGCAACAACGCGATTAGAGCCAACTGAGGAAGGCCACGCAGGGTTTAGACCGTAAGAAATTTGAAGGATCGCGACATACAAAAGTTCTACGCCTCTCTTGATTGAAATTAGCGATCGGGACTACGGCGTAAAGGAGCACTTATGAAGAAAACTCATGATCAGAATCAGCGACGTTTATGAATTTGTATTGTGGCTTCCGAATTTCTGAGCAGTTTTCAATGGTTCCATGGAACCAGATGCAAGAATTTTGAGATTGCAGCATTCAGAGTTCTGCGCAAGCCAAACCCGTGTTCAGAAATTTTGAACCTCGTGATTTCAGGGTAAGAGAGTTTCAAAATCATGTTGGGACTAATGGCAGCCAAGAAGATGCACATGTTAGAGGAAAAATTAGCAGAAGAGGTCAGTCAAATCAGATCAGGGATAGAGGAGCATTTCTTAGCCATTAAGGGGAGGATGGAGGAGAGTTCCACAACCTTATAAGAAATAATAAAGAAGATTGTGAAATCCCATACAAACCCTCCACCACCTGCAAAGGGACTGAGGAATGGAGTCTGGAATGAACGAGAGCAGCAACAATCAGAAGAATTCATGTGGCATCTGAAAACATCACTGCCTTAGGTGGAGGAAAGAATGGGGAGTGGACTCGGGTGTCAGCAATTGGAAGGAGTGAGACGACATCTTAAAGAATGGAAAGAGAGACAGCGGGCATAATGAAACGACAGGCAGTTTGGGATATAAGACGATCAATTTGAAGGATTTTGACCTGGTACAAAAAACCATGGTGGATGGGACCTCGACAGGAGCTACATCCAACAGCACCAGTGCCTTTTATTGTAACAATCTTCTAGGCCAAAGGCGAGTATGGAGCTTATAGGGACAAATGAATTGATTATAAAACGCACTAGACTTATAAAAGAAGGAAAATCAATATGGGTTGAGAAAAGGAAACCCACCCCTACGTTATGGGGGGAATGAACTTCGAGTAAGAGATTTGGGGGGAGTAACCTCATGCGTAAGGAAATTGAATATGTTGATTTTTGAAAAAAGGGATGTCTAGTATTGGGTCTATCGTGTCGAGATGTACTTTGTTGTTAATGGGTTAACTGAGAAAGAGAAATTGATGGCGGCGATGTCAAACAAATAGAACCTGGGAAGAGCTCAAGGATCAATCAATGGAGCATTTCAAAACCACTTGAGATGGGGAATTACACAGGCAGGTTTTTTTGCATCAACCTAAGAAGGGTTTGTCATGGAGTATAGGGAAAAATTTGAGATGATATCTAATCGTTTAAGAGGGATATAAGATGAAGTGTTGGAAGCCAGATTCATGAAAGAGTTAAAACCAAAGATAAAAGCATTACTTCATCTGTTGAGACCGCGAGGATTTAGGAAAACTATGGAATTAGCACAGTGGGTCAAAGACAAAAATGCAATGAAATGAGATACTAAGAGTAGCATAAGTATAGCGCCACACCGTAATGTTACAACTACAATGATACCAAAAACTTAAATAGTTGTAGTTTAAAAAGAGACTATACATGACAAGAATCACAGATCACGACCTAAAGCGACACTAAAACACCTTACAGAGAGAGATTTAGGAGAAGTGAGCCAAGATGTTATGTTTTTGGTATGATGAGAAGCTTACTCAAGGTACTGTTGCAAGGATCAAACATTACAGGGATCATAGAGTATGATGAAGGGCAGATGTGAAGAAACAGAGATAGCGATAGTGAGGAAGAACACCCTAACTTTTTCCCACTTTAAGGAAAAGATGTATTTTGAGGGGAGAGTATTGTTATGTTAGGGCCTAATCTGAGGACACTTTTGTCTTTTATTAGCAAGAACAATTTAGTTATTTGTCATTTATTATTGTGCGGTATAAATATGGCTAACATGTTAAAGATAGTGTTATGCATGAAATTGTTGTCTTCGAGTCTTAAGGATAGAGTTTGAGAGAGATTTCATATATCTCCAATCATAAGAATTGGGAGAGATCGCCTACCTCTCGAATTGTAGGTGTTTATCTTTGTATTCTTATTGAGTTATTTAGATTATTGAAGAAAATACTTATTTGTCTTAATTTCTAGGTGGAAATCGGTGGAGTTTCCTATCACATTGCCTCCACTATAATCTATAGGATAGAAAATATCTTTGGAATATTAGGGTCATGGCTGCATCCATCAACCCCTAGCAAGGAAAGCTAGATGAGGTCAAACTAGGATACAAAATTTGCATTTGTAAAAGCATTCTTGCAATAGGTAATGCCCTTTATGCCATAAATACCACCCAGGACTGCCCTCATCCTAACACACTCAATTCTGCGAGTAAGTGTATAACTTCCTGATAGATTAACCCCTGGCAAGGAAAGCTAGATGAGGTCAAACTAGGATACAAACTTTGCATTTGTGAAAACATTTTTGCAATAGGTATGCCCTTTATGCCATAAATACACCCAGGACTGCCCTCATCCTAACACAAATCTACGAGCAAGTGTATAACTTCCTGATATGTAACATGGGCTGATGAATACTATCAAGGGCATCTAAAAGTTTCTGTTAATCATGATCTAACTTCCTCAATCAGATCCAACAACCATGATGATCGGAATTTCAAGAGATGTTTCCATTATTTGCATTTCAAGTTTATGTTCTTGAGTACTTATTTCATATATTTCATAAGTTTCCACGAGTCTTTATCTAAAAAACCCTCATTAGTATTTTGGCTATGATCATACAACAAAATAGGGTGACCTAAATGCTCAGAAGCAGCTGTCTTTCATGCGAAAGTGTTAGCCAAAAGTGAACATGAAGAACAACAGGACAATCACAGAAAAAACCTATCACTGAGATTTATGTGGCTCAGCTTAAACAAAATCTATCACTACGAGAGAAGAGAAAAAATATAATCCATTATAGAAAAGTCACAAACAAAGTAAAAAAAAAACACTCACCAGCCGTTCCCAAAAGCCCAAGTACACCTACCCTCAAAGCAGGAGGGAGCTATGAATTTCTAGATAGTGATGATACTATTAGTTTATCAAGAAAATAGCGATCAGCACAAACATGAACTTTGTTTAACTTCCCTTTCTCTCATATTTCTTCTTTTACGAACCACTCGGTTCAAGAATTCCTTCCAACTAAANGAACACTCACCAGCCGTTCCCAAAAGCCCAAGTACACCTACCCTCAAAGCAGGAGCGAGCTATGAATTTCTAGATAGTGATGATACTATTAGTTTATCAAGAAGATAGCGATCAGCACAAACATGAACATTGTTTAACTTCCCTTTCTCTCATATTTCTTCTTTTACGAACCACTCGGTTCAAGAATTCCTTCCAACTAAAGTTTCAGCACATCTCAATTTTTAAATAATCAAGTGATCAGCAATCCACATCAGCTTTATTGGCAAGCATGCCCGTCGATAGCGCTCAAGCACAAAGCATCAATGCATTGTACATCATGCAAATTTGCATGCCCCTCTATGTAGAGGTATTGCACCCATAATTGAAGAAATCGAAAGAAATGATTTTAATTTAAAATAAAGAACTAATTTTAACTTAAAATTATCTTAAATATAATTCAAACTTAATTTTAGCTCAAAAAACAAATATTTTATTTTTATCTAAATAGACCTTCTACATAAATCTTNGTTTTAACTTAAAATTATCTTAAATATAATTCAAACTTAATTTTAGCTCAAAAAAAAAAAATTTTATTTTTATCTAAATAGACCTTCTACATAAATCTTGGCTTATCCTAACAATGTATTGGGTAAAAAACCTGACATTGAAGAGGATACTTCTAAGAATGTAATATTGTTTTCAACTTGCAAGTATTTTGACTAGTCATGGTCCCTCCCCGTCTATTCTTCTGCTTTTACCGTGTGTTGGGCCTCAATCTTTCCCTAGGGTTCACCCTTTCTCTCGCTTTATCACTCATTTCATNTGATACTTCTAAGAATGTAATATTTTTTTCAACTTGCAAGTATTTTGACTAGTCATGGTCCCTCCCCGTCTATTCTTCCGCTTTTACCGTGTGTTGGGCCTCAATCTTTCCCTAGGGTTCACCCTTTCTCTCGCTTTATCACTCATTTCATAACTGAGTGCCACTTACTTAACATCATGGGCAGTTTTTCCAAACCCATCAAACAATTGATCCCATAATCTTCTTGTTGTTGCATTGTAGATATATCACATAATTCAACTAGTCATCAATCATTTCCCTTCAACAAAATGAAACCAGCACATGCTCGGGAAAGTTAAAACAGAAAATATTTCTATTGCCAAAAGGAAATTAAACTTAATCTCATGAATCTCAAAGATATTCAATAGTTTGTTAAGAGATTACCTATTTGTTCCTTAAAGTTAAGCTTCTTTTTTAAATGGGATTATTTTCACTAAATTAAACCGTGCTAAACATAAACATACACGAGTGCGTATAACTAACATTTACAACAAGTAACAAACTCACTAGTTGTATTAACATATAAATTATATAATGACCAGTATTCAATGAGAAAATAGAGATTAGAAAGAAGAAAATGAAAGCATGAAGAGTTAGATTCAACAAATAATTATTATGCCAGAAACTTCAATTCATTTCCAAACTACCAATTCATCAATGAATTACCAAAAAGAAATCACACAAGAATGAATATACGATTTTCCATAAGCATCCACTACTCTGGCAAATTTCATAAAACTATTTCCATGAAATATTCTATCAAGTAAATTTCACAAAAACGAAAGCTACTGCCAATCATTTACATGTCAATAACTTTGGGATATGAATATCATCAAAATAATCAGATCTCACAATTGTCGTATTCAAGGCCTTGACACAGATGACAAACTGACTTTAATCACTATTGATCGTTCAAGAAAGTCAGCCCAATCCCCGTGAGCCTCCTCGACAATTGAAAGGGTTGACGCAGAAACGTATACTATGAGATGGATTATTACGAGCCATATCTTCTCGGATGTTGTGTCAAGGTTTCTATACATGAGGTTGAAATTTCATATGGCTGTAACCCCCATAGTTAATTATCATAAGAAGACTACTTGGGCTCAATTTAAGGCCTTAAATTTAACATTTTATGGTTAAATTTGATTGAATGATGAATAGTTGGGGTGATGAAAATAGAATAGATATCATGATTCATCATCCCAGGTACACCAATGAACCCAGTATGTCAACATAGTTAATTACCTTAAGAAGGTTACTTAGGCTCAATTTTAGGCCTTAAATTTAGCATTTTATGGTTAAATCTGATTCAATGATGAATAGTTGGGGTGATGAAAATATAAGAGATCTCATGACTCATCATCCCAGGTACACCAATGAGCCCAATATGCCAACATAGTTAATTACCTTAAGAAGGCTACTTATGCTCAATTTTAGACCTTAAATTTAGCATTTTATGGCTAAATCTGATTCAATGATGAATTGTTGGGGTGATGAAAATATAATAGATCCCATGATTCATCATCCAGGTACAGCAATGAGCCCAATATGCCAACATTAAGCAAGCTGTAATGTCCAAAAAAAACTGATTAGCAAGTTGTCTCATCTCTGATATCCTGAGAGATGCGGGTACAAATAGAAATGTACCAAAGGAATATTTTTAACATTCATGTCAACTTGTTTACTAGCAAAGAACTAGCCGTAAAAGTTTCACCACATAGTTCAAAGACATAAAGCATGATTAGTAGAAGTTCAAAGATACTGAACAATACTAGCAAGAGCTCAAATGCATGGTGAATCAGTTATTCATGAGTTTCAACTGGACTCAAAGAAGGATGTCTAAGACAGATGTTGGATTTTTGGTTATATAGTTTCAATTAGTGAGTTTAATTTTTTTATTAAGGAGTTTGTTAGTATGAGAATTGACATGAGTTCAATTTGAGATGGGCCATACAACATTAAAAGGCCGAAATTTTGAGTTAATAAATTAGCTCAGTTTATATCAACTCAAATAATTAGTATGAGATTTACATCCATTTAAAGGCCCGTCCTCTGATTCTCAGCATATTTTTTTAGTTTGTGCCAATCAGAATAAATTGGGACGGAACAATAACAGTAGGATTCAGCCTACCAACCTTAAGAACATAGATAAATCAACAATGAGTATTATAGCCTAAATTAAGTTCGGTAGCCCATTTAATTAGAACGAGTTTACATTCAATAAAAGGTCTATTATGCGTCATTATGGTTCTTGATTTGTGTTTGATGTTTAGAATAAATTTGATTTGAAAAATAGGGATTATTGCATTCTTTGTGAGTTTTCCTCAAGGTTGAGGCTTACAATCATGAATTTTATCATGTCTATATATAAAACTTATACCTTGGATATTGGAATCGACCCAACAACAGTAGAGTTCATGACAAGTAACTCAATAAAAAAGTGGGGTCTAAATAAAACCCAAAAGCTTGAACTTAATGTATTTAATAAGTTGATAATTGAGATAATCTTAAAACTAACCACAACTTCTTCCTATTTTTACAAGTTAAGTTTCATAAATCAGGTCATCATGACCAATTTGAGTCAATTTGACACTAACCCGTCATGCTTCAAGTGTTTATGATGTCAAGTTAAATCAAATTAAAGTTTAAACAAGTCGATTTGAGGTATGGTAAAGACAAGTTTGGATTCAAATTTTCAAGCTATTTAATAACATGTTGAATTTAAATTGCTTCTATTCAATTTGGATCAACATAATCACAAATCACTGACCTAAATTGACGCTTGTACTCTAAAATACCGAGAGCACACCAATCACAGGGTTTAACTCAAGATAAACAGCGTCAACAATAATAGACGCTTACACGCCTATACGCCACCTAAAGTAACATCGCTATAGCAATTCAAAATGAAGATTTTGTCAAACAAGTAAGACAATTGAGAATTCCTTGAAGCGAAAATCAAACAACTATGGAGGGCTGCCACCAACTAAAAGAAGAAATTGATTTTCTTATCTTACAATATACACTTGAGGCATTTCCACAAAAAATAATAACCACACCCCAAATAAAATCAACAAAAAAACCACTTAAGATGTAAATAAGTCGAGTCGGCTTGTGAGCCGACTCAAGCTCTACTCGCAACAACCAATCAACCGTCCAATCAAAAAACCATACAAAATATCAACCTCAAGTACAACCCTAAAAGTTAAGAATTTCAAGCTTAGGGATGAAACCATCATGCAATGAAAGACCTCACCTTGGCCAAAGGCATCATCAAAATCCCACCAGACAAGAAATTCTCACTCAAATTATGAAATTAGGGACAAAGCTAATATTTTTGTTTGGTCCCTAATTGACATGCCTAGGATTGACTCATAAGTCATCACACATCCTAAAATACTAATATAAGATAAAATTAGCATGCAAATAGAGAGGAAACTTTGACACAATGATCCCTCGTCATTGAAGTATAGAAATTCATAGCTGCAAACTTCATAAGAGAAGCTCATTTCTCATCATGATTGATAAATGTATTACACAAAAAAGGCTTATGAAAAAGTTGCATTAGCATCAAGTATAATTACATAAAAAGTCTACCCTAACAATAATTATTATCTTCTAAGGACTGAGCAACTAATTGAAGCTATAGTCAGGAAAAAATTGTGAGTTTTATGGATGCCTATTTAGGGCAAATCAAATCCAATGGACCCTCGAGATAAAGATCACACTTAATTCCTAATAGATAATGGTTTATACTACACAAAGTCATGCATGTTGCTTTGAGATTGTTAGTGCTAACTATTAGAGGTTATTCAATAAATTTTCAATGATTTCATTGGTCCTTCCGTGAAAGTGTATATATAGGATATGCTGATCAAAAGAATAAAATGGAAAAAAAAACAAATTCAGAACCTTTACAACTATTTCCAAATTATAACCATATGAAATGCTCTTTAGAAGCAACTTTAGAAATAAATTTATTGGGATCTATAACTAATGAATTGTGGTCAATCCACAGAAAGCCAAAGCCCTCCTCATATAATATGAGCAAAGATTGAATAGATCAATCATGAGTCTTTATCATTTCCTAGTTTGATCTACAAAAAGGTATCTTTAATTCTTTACAAATCCCTAGAGGCTCTTGACGAACTACTTTTCTTAGAGTCGTTGAATACCAACAAATTTTGTAGCAACTCAATGTATACCTTGCTACTCCCATGCTTCTCTCCAAGTCTGTCTTAGGGGAGACAATAATCTCTACCAAGCCGTCTCCACATAAACAATAAGGACTATCTTGATGCTTAAAAAGTGGAACCCACATCAAATGTAACAAGCCATTAAGATACATACTAAAACATTAAAACTCATTAAAAATGCCAAACAAAATGAACTTGGTATTAATCTACTCAGGTTGCAAACTTTGTTCAGACTTTTAGACCCATAATAGTGATAACCAAACTCCCACTAAAAAACAAAACTCAAAAAACTAGGCATCTCAAACCAATCAATAAATTGACCAATAAAACTTAGAAAGTTTTGGCATTCATATTAAGACTTAAACATACATAAACTCCCAAGCGTCGCCAACCTCATGATTGATGATACAAGTCCTCGAGTTAAGCCATCACCTACTCTAGCATCAAAACTCCTTGATGGTCAACATAACTTATGGATCCTCCTAAATTTCGAGCGGTGAAGTTAGCCTATTATAAATCTTACCTAAGGCATTAGAATATAGACTTTTCATTCCCATTAACCAAGTGGAAATGAAGCCCTATTTTCAAGACTTCGTGTTGCCTGAGATTGTCATGTACACTGCTTGACAATATATTCGGATTCCCAATTAGTAGTATCACAGATCAAGTGAAACTTTCAAGCTAAGATTCAGAGCTTGCACGATATGTCAATAGCCAACTCACTACTATCTCAATTTTATGAATATGATTTGAGGCATCCCTGAGAGAAGAAAACACATGAGCTGATACACATTGTTAAAATTAGCATCATCCCCTACAAAAAAATAAACAATAGCATATTAAGAACTTCCTTATCCTAGCATAATCACCCATCTCCACCCATGCACAAATCAATGTTATTGATGATTTTAAAAAAAACAATAGTCGATTGACCCCTTCATTTCATATTTAAAGGAAGGTACCCGCTATACTAAAGTAGCTTGTAACCGCAAATGCAG
>JXCR01079971.1:0-11079 GCA_002079205.1 Phalaenopsis hybrid cultivar
GCAAGTTACTTTCTTGATTTCCAGCAGAATTCTTGTCTCAACAAGCTGGTTTTGATATTCCCTCTTTGATTGATTTCTTGTAGTTGCCAGATTGCTTGCTTGGTTGATTTTGCCTTGGACATTGCGGTGGTGGTTGCACATTATCTTTAATTGTGTTGTTGCTTTCATGTTTCTACAAAAAAATTGTAAATATTTTCCCCTTTTTACATGTATATACTGCTTGTTTTTATGAATGATGCTGTATGAGTGGATAATAATGTATTCATTATAAGAATTTCTTTGTTCATGACATCAGTACGATGTTTCTGGTACACCAAAATTTCTTTACAATAACTGGAGAGAAATCCATTTCAACTCCTGCAGAATTATCTATTACAAGATTTTCCCTACATGGAAGCTCTACCCAGTGGGCCATCTTCCTTTGTATAATGCACATTACTTAACACAAGCTCAATGGAGTCAACTTCCTTGAGTGGTTCAAATTCGTTATGCTTGGCTCAAAGGTAGGGGAAAGGCTGGGTAACTCACATAAGCTAAAAATCATCCATCTGAAGATGGACCAAATTACAACACTTCGGACGTTAAAGTTCCATTGTCACTTCCGCACAGCCTAAGATTGGATGAACCTACTTGTTCTTCAAAACAACAAAGGTAATTTGGGAAGCTATTTAAGAGATCTATTCTGATCTAAATAACATAGCTTATATTTTGGAATTAGATTTAAAATCAAAATCACTCATCAAGCCAATAATAATTCCCCTAAATACTATAATTTCGTTAAAAATTTATGGTAGGAGATGAATTTATTCTATGAGATGGCATGAAATTGTTTGGTTGAAGTTGAAATGTATAAAAAAGATGCTTGAAAAAGAAAATTCTTTTCAGCTTCCTCCAACATCTCAATATAAACTCATCGAAGTATAGGTAACATTGCTTGAGATGAAGTTAGTTTTGACCATTTGTGAATCCTTTACTGGAGTTAAAAAAGGGAAGAAATCAAAATGCATGTGATGATGAACTCAACAAATTGGATACGAAGCTTGTTGGATTCTCATGTTCCACTCTTGCTTGTAGCAAGAAGGATGGATGTTGAGAACACCAATTTTAAGAGAAAATATGGTGTGGTCATCCGCCATACGCCATATCACACATGACCAAAATGGGACCTCCAGGAATATCAGCAGATTGGAAACATAAGCACCACATTTATATGGACCGCATAGCTCGAGTTTCAAATCAAAAAATTTCAAACCAATTGATTTCTTGATAAAACAAATACATATACTTTGTTAACTATTCAAACAACCAATGCATGTCACTAATTCAAATAAATCAAAGAAATCTACGGTTTTTGTGATGTCAAAAGTGATTCGGAAAATATAGTTGTGTAAAACTTATAAAGTTGACTTTGCTTTACAACGATGCCAAAAACTTGATATTTTATTTTATGAATAAGAAATTTAAGTAATTTATGTTGGGATTCTACGTAAGTATATGTATCGTTATCAAGTAATATAAGACTTTCTATTTAAGCCCCAAATATCGATCCCACGAGGAAGATTTAAATTTGAAATGATAAATTAACTAAGAAATTCACAGAAATAAAACAAAATTATTGTCACTAATTTCGAATTGTTTGAGATACTATCAGAACTAAATTATTAACTACTAGCAAAATTAAAATGTAACGTTTAAACAGTAACTACTAAACTATGTTTTATGTGATTAAGTTTTCTAATATGAAAAAATATTTTTCCCACTACAATGAGTTTTTGGTAAAATGAGATAAGATAAATGGTTTAAATATGTATTCTGTCAAATAAGAACAATTTTAATTTTCTACCCTGATTCAGTGTTATAGAAAATTATTGGCTAATCTCAGGTTTAGTCCCTAAATCCCTGTTTAGGCTAGGAGAATACTGGTTCTCACTCCAGAGCTCCCACTTCCCTTCCCCTGAAAGCTAACGCTCGCTTTAGTTCTTAAACACTAAGACCGATTTGGGGAATTTAGTCAGTCACCCTAAAATTTTCAATTCTACATCCAACAAAGTATATTTTTCTATTTATTTTCACTTAATTCCATGAACGAAATACTCCATGGAATTAGTGTGATTCTCACTCTTGTTGTAGAACTCATACTCCATTTTTCGGATCATATGTTTCACAATATATTTTAACAATTCAATTGACCAGATCAAAAAATAAATTAAGAACGAAGTTGAAAAATTATCCCATTTTATTTTATATTTTAAAATTGACACATTCAAATTATCTCTTCATTTTACCATATCTCAGAGTAGGGAGAAAAATAAAGGAAACTACTCAGACTTCATGAGAAAGATACAACAAAACAAAAATTTCATATATAAAAGAAAATTCATACAACAATAATAAACAAACAACACTTATCTGAAACTCTTTCTCAAAACAAATTCGTTGTAGTTTCTCTTAGAAGATGTAGGAAGATGAAATCTCCCACTTCTCTCTCTTTAATACTCTTAGAGAAGAATTCTCACTTAAACTCACAACAAAAACTCAAAACTCTAAAGAAATAAATGACTAATGTACTATAAGTGGCCGTGGAGAATGTGGAATAGTGTGGAAAGCGGTCGAAGGGGTCTTTTCTGATCAATTTTCGCTTTAAATAGAACCTAATGTCAGTTTTCCAATAGGTGTAGGAAGAAGAAATCTCTCACTTATCTCCATCTCTAACACTCTTAGAGAAGAATTCACACTTAAACTCACAAAAAAAACTCAAAACTCTAAAGAAATAAATGACTAATGTACTATAAGTGGCTGTGGGGAATGTGAAATAGTGTGGAAGAGTGGAAAGCAGTCGAAGGAGTCTTTTCTGATCAATTTCCCCTCTAAATAAAGCCTAATGTCGGTTTTCCAATAGGTGCATCAAAAAACTCTTCAAAAAACGTTCAAATTTATCGAATTTTCTAGAAACAGGTCTTGCATCGACATTGGCGTTGTCGACGCTAGTGACCGGTGAATTAATTTAATGTTTTCTGTTAAATGACGCCGTCGACGCTGAGGATAGTCAAGCCTCTGTTCTGTAGGTCTGCGCCGTCGGCGTCCATCCTGACGCTGCCGGCATTGAGTATTTCATCAAAAATATTATTTTGACTCCAAATTCCATCATTTTTGCTTCTTTTTTGCTTCAAGTCCTAAAAATCAATAACCTATAATAAAACATAAAAAAATACATTTCTTTAATGTGCAATATCTCTAAAAATAAATATAAAATATAGGTTTAAATATGCATGTATTTTTAGTGCATCAAAATTTCTCAAACTTAGATATTACTTGTCCTCAAGTAACTCTTTTACTACATAAAAATATATCATGACAAATAATTTAACTTCTAGATTTCCATATTTTAGTTCACTGAATACAGTAACACAACTTAAAAAAAATGTAAAATAACTTTAGTTAATATTAAAGGTATAAGAATATCTAGCAGTCAAGTCTAAGATTTTTGATTTTTTATTCTTTTAAAAAAAATTTGCAAATTGTCATATTAAAACCACTTAGAATATCCATATGAAAAAAAATTTCATGAAACTTTACTAGCAAATATGCTAATACTTAAATATAAGTTTAGAAAATGTAGCATAGCCTTCTTCTTTAAGTTGATTTAAGTGAAGACAATTTTTAATTAGGCATCTCCTCATACTTCTATTCACATCCTTTTCTTTTCTTTTCTTTTTTTCAGGATCATTTTCAATCATTTTTTTTTTCTCTTCTTTTTTTTTTTCTTTTTGTAAGGATTACTATATCTGGACAGCCTTTAATGATTTTAAACTTCACTATAATCTTCTTAAAGTTAAAAACTTTTCACATTCTTTTACTTTATAAATTTATATTAGTTTTAAAGATTTTTCATAAAGTTTTATTCTTTTATTATTACATGAATCTCCAAGATTTTTTAACAATTCAGAAAAAAACAAATTCTTTTACTTATAATAGAAAAATAGTCTTATTCTCTTATACCAAATATCTTAATCTTTAAAATTAACTTTTATTATTGAACATTTTTACTTAAATTTATTCTATATTTAGAAACACAATTATAGTTATTTAAAGTTACCCTCTAATACCAAAGGTCATGTTAAATTTAAATTTTTTGAAAATATAGCTAATTGAGGACAAATAAAATTAAATTTCTTTCTTTAAAAATGAATTTTTCTTCCCCCAAACTTAAATTTTCAAAAGATTTAGTATGAAAAAAAAGGGTGAAAGAAAACATTTAATACATAAAGAAAAAACTTACTTGTTGAAAGTTCTGAAATTGAAACATAACTCTGAAATATTGCAGGTGCTAATATGAAAAACTACAAGACTTAAAATATTAAATAACATATAATACGTATAAAAATTTGCTGAGAAATAGTTAACTATAAATACATTCAACAAAGTACTAAAAACTAACAACAACACTAAAATAAATTCTAATGCAAAAACAGTTTTACAATCCTACTGTTCACAATATAACATAACATCTAAAATAAAACAAAGATCACTCTCCAAAAACAAACAACAATAACAATAAAGTACAACCAACTATAAACTAAACAAAAGAGCAAACTAAAACATCATCAGTCATCATCATCTTCTTCTTCTACATCAAAGTTTTGCTGCTGATATGGGCTAAATACATGGTGAGTAGAAAACTGAATTGAGTGGTCACCCCTCATGTATCTGACCATCGCATAATCACAAGTAGTATCATATTCAAGCTTTTGCCTTGTCAAATCATCATTATGTGCATTTCTGGCCTTTATATTTTCCATTCTATTTTCCATCCTCAATATTTCTCCCTATTGGATCATCAGTTGCTCCATAAGTCTCTGGAGAGTAGGGGTACTAGAAGTAGAAGGAATATCCCTACTCCTACTTCCAGATCTCCATCCAACATGAGATTCATAAATCTTAATCTTGGCAAGCCCAATAGGTTTTAAAGGTTCAATCCTCTCCTCATCCATTCTAAAATTAACTCCTGTCTGTTCACATAGTGTGAAGATCAGGGCAGGGTGTGCTAAACTACCATTAGTCTCTCCCAAAGCAATAGAACGAATATTTCTATAAACAGTATAGCCTACATCTATCTTTCTCATCTGCTGGATACAAAAGTTCAAGATGGCTCTATCCTTTGTAACCTCTCTAAGATGATTTGTTGATATCATTCTAGCAGATATAAAATAATGTCAGACCTTAAATACTACATTTAACATAGAAAGAGGGAAGTTTATTTTAACATTATTCTTCACCTTCCAAGCTCCTCTTCTATCGGTAAGAAAATAATTAACTTCATCTAAGACCTCATTTGTAGCAGAAAATGATTTGTACTGACAGCTATACACATCCTCTAACTGATAAAATTCATTAATTCTTCTTGGAGTAAATTCCATCATTTTCCCACTAACAAAAACGTAGTCTTCAGAAGTTTCCTTAAAGTTGACATAAAACTCCATCACTATATCAATAATAGCCTCGACAGTAAAGTAATAAAAATTCTCCCACTACTGGATATTAATTAATATTTCAACTTTTTCACTCAGATTTTTAAATCCTCGATCCGGAATTACTTTCTTAGTTGCAAGCAGATTATTGAAACAAATGTTAGCTTTGTAGTTGACAAAAAATTGATCATCATAATCCACCTTTCTCTTTCCATTGCTCATTCTCGGTGCCATGGTAATCTAAGAAAATTTGATAAAATCCAAATAAATTCTCAAAATTTCGAAAATCACTATGTGGAACGTTTTAAACTTAAATATACTAAGTAAGAATTTTTCACCAAAGGATTTTATTAAAATATTCTAAAAAAATTTCAAAATTTCGGATCTTGACAATGTAAGATAAATCCTTGGTGAAAATAAAAAATTTTTGATTCAAAATGTAGCTCTTATCGAAAGAAGATGAAATCCGAACATCTTTTGCCTTAAAATCGCCTAAAATCCAATCAATAGTAAGCTCTAGGTGCACAAATCAGAGGTTGAAGGTGACCGAAAGGGTAAAAATGGTGTTTTTACTGTGCAAATTGCGAATTTTAAGGGATTTGGGTGCTTTCGAGTCGAGGGCGTTGTCGGCGCCAGTGATCAAAAATTCAATTTTTCAATTTTTGCAATTTTCAACTTTCTTTCAATTCACTCCAAAGTCTAATTAGTCTTTTTGAACACTAATTTTCATCTTAAAATAATTCACAAACAAGTATTTTAACAAACAACACCAAACTAACTTTTATATATGAAAATTCAATTCTTAGAAATATACTTTTCTAATCACACTTTCACATACATAAAACAAATTAAATTATAATTCAACGTCGAAATCAAGACACAACATTAGAATGCTGATACAAAACTATATACACAATCAAAGTTTATAGAGGTCTAAAGCAAAGTAAAATAAAGTAAAGAAAATCCAACACAATCACATTAAAAACATAATTACTTTAAAATAGTAGAGAGTTAAACTTTTCCAATTATTCTGCTTCATCCTCAGTACTTTTTCTTCTAATATCTCCCATAAACTTGTAATGGACATATAAATTGTAGAAAGGTCGGTACGAAAATTGATCAGTCGAATTTTTATCGATTCATCCGTTTTTCTTGAATATCTGCACCAAACCTGCTTCAGTTGTTCTAGTATGATCAAAGTTCTCCTTCATCCTCCAATCTAAGTGATAAAAAAAGTAGTTAAGATTTCCTATTGCATTTATAATACTCTGAAGTTCTCCTTCGATTTTCTTTATTTTCTTCTCCAAAATTATTGAACTTCCAACTGTTTGTGACATTAATAGTGTTGAAACATGTGATGAATGATCCAAAATAATATTTAATGCTTCATTTTCATTCCCAATATAATTCTTATCAATAGGAATCATGGGCTCGCAGGGTAATAATACTTTCTCCCAACTTTCATATGAAACTTGAAATTGACTGTAAAGTAAGAAAATTGTAGAAGGATGCCATAGTCCATTTATAGACCCATTCATAATAATACCCATAATAGATTTGAAAATAATCGATCCCACATTAATTAGCGTTTCCATTTGAATGCAATAGTTTAAAATTGCATTTTTTTTTGTAATTCTACTAATCTTCATAGTAGAGAGTAATTTTACAGAGATGAAGAAATGCCATTATTTTGATATTGGATTAAGTAGTGAAGCGGAGAAACTAACGTATCCCTCATCTTTAATTTCCCAATTATCATTTTCATGCGTCAGAAAATGATATACATCTTGCATGATATCTCTCGTTGGGATAAAATTCGTATAATGACAGATTGACACGTTTTCTACCATATACAAATCATTAATTCGAGGTGGAGTAAATGGTACAACCTTACCTCGAACGAAGACGGCTCTTGGGTAATTCCATGTAAGTTAGCATAAAATTCCTTTACCACTGGTATAACAACTGCAGCGGTAGTGTAGCATAGAACTTCCCAACGTCTCTGTACAATGATTTTATCAATCTGAGAACTTGGATTAATCAATCCATGATTGACAAAACATCTCTCATTGATAAGTCTCTTTTTCTTAATGACTTTGTCTTATAATCTCTGCGCGTTAAAATTAATAAACTTTCTTCTATTGAAAACTCCATATCTGGAAGTATTTCTGGAATTGGAAGCCATGAATTTCAAAATTTGAAAGTTTCTGGTCATCCAAGACAGTTTTTAGGCCTTTAAAAACACCTCTCATCGGTTATTTAGAAGTGTAATCCCGCTAAAGTCCGCCAAATTCGTCCTGAACGCACGAAACTGCATGGGATGCTGTCGGCACTCCCGATGGCGTTGTCGGTGTCATGGCTCGTGTAGACGGGCGCCGTCGGCGCTAGAGGCCAAAATTATCTCTTATTTTTTTGGTTCAATTCGATTCCAAATTTTCCACTAATACCAATATTTGTCTTAATTTATGATATATAAAATTGTGTAAGATTAAAAAATATTATTATTTCCTAATATATAAAACACTTATTAAACAAAATAGTAAGATATAAATATATAGATATATGTAGATTTATATATGGGCTGCCTCCCACAAATCGCTTGGTTTAACGTCGTCTGCCTGACATACTATTGTTTAATCAGGATGATTTAACATCAAAATTTCTTTAAATTTGACATGTGCTCTTCATAATAATTTTTCAATCGATGCCCATTAACTTTAAATATCTTTCCAGTTTTAGGATCTTTAATAACAAATGTTCCATAATGATAAAATTTAATCACTTTAAATGGTTTTAACCATATAGATTTCAATTTTCCTGAAAATAATCTCAATCTTGTATTATATAATAAAACTTCTTATCCATGTTCAAACTTCTTTTTAATAATCTTTCGATCATGCGATATTTTCATTTTCTCTTTATAGATTTTGGCATTATCATATGTTTTATTTCTAATATCCTCAAGTTTATTGAGTTGCAACAATCTTTTCTCACCAACATCTTTTAGATTAAAATTAAATTTCTTAATAACCTAAAGTGCTTTATGCTTCAATTCTACTAGTAAGTGAAATATTTTTCAAAAAATAAGTCTATATGGTGACATTCCGATAGGAGTCTTATAAGCAGTTTTGTATGCTCATAATGCAGTAGCTAATCTAGCAGACCAATTCAATTTATAGAGATTTACAGTTTTTTCTAAAATTCGTTTTATTTCACGATTTGATATCTCTATTAGACCGCTAGTCTGAGGATGATAAACAGTAGAGAATCTATGCACAATATCATATTTTTTAATTAATTTCTTGATTCTTTTATTCCTAAAATGAGATCCTCCATCCGTAATAATTACTCTCGGCATTCTATATCTTGTAAAAATATTTTTATTTAAAAATTTATAAACACTCCGAGCATCACATTTAAGTACAACAATAACTTCAATTCATTTGTACATATAATCAACAAGTAATATATATAAATTTCTAAATGAAGACATAAATAGTCCCATAAAATTTAATCCCTACACATCAAAAATTTTAACTTCTAATGTGTAATTTAGAGACATTTCATTTATTCTAGAAATATTTCTTACTCGCTAACATCAATCGCATGATTAATATATTCATTAACGTCTTTAAAAAGAGTAGATTAATAAAATACAGCTTGTAAAATTTTATATGCAGTTCTATTTGTTCCAAAATGTCTTCTAAATTCAGAATCATGACATTTTTCAATTATTTGTTAAGTTTCTTCATAATACACACACCTCCTAATAATTAGATTTTTATATTGTTTATATAAATATAAGTCATCCAAAAAATAAAATTTTGAATCATAAATAAATTTCTTTAATTGTTGATTCCTAACATCTGGTAGTAGAATATCACTTATAATATAATTTACTATATCGGCATACCACGGTATATTCTTTATATCAATATTATATAATTATTAATCAAGGAAACTTTCTAAAATTTCATTTGCAAAATTAGTTAATATTTTTTTTCTAGTCTAGACAAATGATCAACTATTTGATTATCATTTCCCTTTCTATCAATTACCATAAAATCGAACTCTTGCAAAAGAAATATTCGTCTAATTAACCTTGGTTTAACATCATTCTTTTGCATTAAGTATTTGATAGCAGAATGATCTGTGTGCACTATACATTTGGTTCTAATCAAGTAAGGTCTAAACTTATCAAAGGCATAAATAATAACTAATAACTCTCTTTTAATAGTAGTGTAATTAATTTGAGCATCATTTATAGTTTTATTAGCATAATATATTACTTTAAAAAATTTGTTGTGTCTTTGTCTTAAAATAACTCCAATAGCATAATCACTAGCATCCCACATTATTTCAAATGATTTCTCCCAGTCAGGTGAAACTATTATAAGTGCAGTGATTATTTTTCTTTCAATAATTCAAAAGCTTTTATGCATTCCTCATTAAAATCAAATTTTGTATCATTTTCTAAAAGTTGGCATAATGACTTAGTTATTTTTGAAAATTTTTTTATGCGACGCCTGTAAAAATTAGCATGTCCTAGAAAACTTGTTACTACTCTAACAGTAGTAGGAGGTGGTAATTTCTCAATAACTTGAATTTTTGCAGGATTTGTCTTCATGTCATTTTCAGAAATTTTATGCCCAAGTATAATTCCTTCTACAACTATAAATTGATATTTTTTCCAATTTAATATTAGGTTGATTCGTTCACATAATTTCAGAATTTTTTCTAAATTATTTAAACATAATTCAATTGAAGTGCGGAATATAGAGAAATCATCCATAAATATTTTCATTCCATGTTCAATCAAATTACTAAAAATTGACATCGTACATATTTGAAATGTGCAGGTGCATTGCATAGTCCAAAAGACATTCTACGAAAAACAAATGTTCCATAAGGGTTTGTAAATGTTGTTTTCTCTTGATCCTCAGGAGCAATTAGAATTTGATAATACCCGATATATCCATCTAAAAAACAGTAATAATTGTTTCCAGCCAATTTATGCAACATTTAGTCTAGAAAGGGTAAAGGAAAGTGATCTTTTCTGGTGACCATGTTTAATTTTCTATAGTCTATACAAATTCGCCAACCAGTAACTTGTCTTAATAAAATTAATTCTTTTTTCTCATTTACTTTAACGGTCTCTCCTCCTTTCTTTGGAACACAGTGAATTGAAATTACTAAAATAATGTCTGAAATATGATATATAATTTCAATATCTAACCATTTTAAGATTTCTTTTTTAACAATTTCTTTCATTATTGAGTTTAATCTCCTCTGAGGATCAGCTTTAGGTTCGTATTGTTCATCTAATAAAATTCTGTGCATACAAATTGAAGGACTAATTCCGTTAGTATCTGCTAAAGTCCATCCAAAAACCTTTTTATATCTTTTTAACATTTCTATTAATTTNCATCCAAAAACCTTTTTATATCTTTTTAACATTTCTATTAATTTTTGTTCTTGAATTTCAGTTAAATCAGAAGATACAATAACAGACAATGTAGATGAATCTCTTAAAAACACATTTGTTAAAAGGGTAGGTAATACTTTCAGTTCAAGTTCAGGTGGTTTAATACTTGAAGGAATAAAATTTTTA
>JXCR01079983.1:0-22965 GCA_002079205.1 Phalaenopsis hybrid cultivar
ATTCCGATGACCGACAGCTTCTTACGGGCAAACCCCACACCAAAAATAGTGCCGACAAGTACCTAAATGTTTTGTAGAGTTATTATGATCTCACCTTATAGATTTTTACAATGTATGAATAAGAAAAGTAAATATATTTTTTAACTTGTATATAAATATGAAATTAAATTTATCTTACCAACAAGTAAATGAAATTTATTGGTCATGAGGCACCACCTCTTGACATGTACAATCATAAAATTGTGGTATAATTTGATGTAGCTTGGGCTATAGGTCAAGTTATTGCCTTAAAACTTAACCAACATAGTGGCATGTGAACTTTAAAGTGCAGTTTCGATGTCCAGTTGACATTATTGGATGACTACATGTATGATCTAATCCAAGTGCTAATACTTTCCACACACATCCTAATCGTTGACTTATTGTAGCACATAGACGCCACTGAGACGAACGTGATTCATGATTAGAATTTACACAATGAACTGTAAGTCTAATTTTATTTGAAGTTGTTTCGATGTACTATACATTATTGATTATCGACAATCCATCAGGGCGCATTGTAGTGCATCATTACTTGAAAATATCATTCCCTTATCTAACATATGTAGAATGAAATAACTCCATGTACGGGCACTTGAATTATGGGAGCATCCCAATCATCAACTGCATCCCATTCTTTTGTAGTTCGAATTGGTGTCACTAATTGATTATTTTGTACCATTGATTTTAACATTTTTGTATTTAACATTGTGTATTGACGCAATAAATCACGTCCTAGTAAAACAATATTCAGCTCACCATCCCGCACACCGTAGTCCTCGTTTGTCTCTAGGCTGCTCGAGTTGTCACTAGCGCCACTATTCATTGTTTTATCTACGTCTGTATTAACATCTAGGTGCTTACTCTGCGACTCTTGCTACGTGATTGTCTCAACATGTCTACTAACATAAGGATGGAATGAATGTGACAAGTATTGCACGATAAAAATAAGTAAAAATAAACAACATTAAGCTTTAAATTAATTTCATAAAAAAACTAAATTATTCGTAGCTAGCTAATAATGATGTGTAAGATAAGATCTTGACTACACGAACACCAATTCATCTCCTTCTAGCTATGTGACTGTCTCAACATTTCGATGCATCATTAATAATTCAAATATATTACGAACAACATTTCAACATAACATAAATAATTAAAAGAAATTAAAAAATTTACGGGCATCATATCGATGTGGTTTAAAAGTTTTTTTTTTTTTAAAAAAAAGAATTTCATCATATCGTACATAATTTAAAACATGTGCATTATAATAACATAGTACTAAAAAATAATGATGCTGATTAAAAATATTTAAGAAAAGGGCAACATTTCAGTATTTTGTAACAAATAATTTTAAGAAAAAAACAACATAACAATATATTAAATGTGAAAAAAATTGATACAAGATAAAACTAAACAAATATAATAACAACTTAAAAAAATTAGGATAATCCTATTACCTTGAGGTGCATCTCCTCTTCTTTTTTTAAAAATATATTCATATTTCTTATACTAATTGAATTTATTAAAGCGTTTCAAACTAATTTACTTTTTTAAAAAATAATATTTAAAAGGAATTTGAAAAAAAACACTAACAATTTAAAAAATTTTGAATTCATTCATTATTATAGGCATTCGAAGCACATCTTTAAACACCGGCCAACGCCGGCTTCTGCTCCCATTCCCCTCTTTCTTCGCTTCGCCCGAAGGGCGCCGTCGTCAATTCCGGGAAGATTCTGGCCACTGATCTCGTAACTACGTCGCCGCCTTTTGATCTTGGCGCGTTCGCTATTTGGCAATTCGAATCACATATCTTGATAGAAATGGTTGGTCGTAGGTCTAGGGTTTGGTAAAAATTTTGGAAGGTATTTTTTCCTCGTCAACGGAGAAAATTTGGATCATCCGGCTTGGAGCTCGATTGTGGCAGTGAAGTTCAGCGGCGACCGAAGGCTGTGCGTCTCGGCTGAGGAATTCTAGAAACGCATGCCTTCCAGATTCTATTGGATAAGATCTCTAGAGCTCGAATTGTAGCTAGTTTTCGCTGGAGATACTTTCGATGAGATGGAAAAGGCAGGGGAAGAGCTTGGAGGCGTGGGAGGAGACAACGTCTCGCGGTCCAAGTCGGTGTGCGAATCGGTGAATGGTTCGCATCGGTATGTTATCAAGGGGTATTCTCTGGCGAAGGGGATGGGGCCAGGGAAGTACATGACAAGCGATACTTTTACGGTGGGGGGGTACCAGTGGGCTGTATACTTCTATCCAGACGGGAAGAATCTCGAGGACAATTCGCTCTATATTTCGGTTTTTATTGCGCTTGCCAGCGAGGGAACAGACGTAAGGGCATTGTTCGAGCTCACATTACTTGATCAGAGCGGCAAAGGGAATCACAAGGTGCATAGCCACTTTGATCGGGCGCTGGAGGGCGGCCCTTACACTCTCAAGTATCGGGGGAGCATGTGGTGCGTTTACTTCTGTTAGTTTTTCTACTAGTGTTTTAATTCTGGTATGGCCTTGGCATTTTTATTTATAACACGTAAGAGGTGTTTTACTACTAGTTTCCCACTTTTTTTTTTTTTTTTTTTGTTTTGTTTTGTTTTTTTTTTTTGCGAAGAAGATCCTTTGTACTTATGAGAAGTTTCTTATCACTTTTTATAGGTATAAGGTATAATAAGGGAATAATACTTCTAAATATATTTCCTTCAAATCTTTCAAGGAAATTTTGGAGACTTTAAAGCCGTTTTCTATCCTCAGGCATTCAAGGAAGTTCTTTATGGGTTCCTTTGAGTCATATCTTCAAGGAAGAGAACGCAATCGCTATTTGGAGATTTTGATGGCATTTCAACAATAATTTTCATGGTCGCATTGCTTGGTCATTTGTGATTTTTTTAGGGATTTTTACATAATATCAACGTAGATTCTTTAGCTGTCAAGTAATGACTAAAATGTGACAAGAGAACTTAAGGGAGCTAGGGGCTAGCGTGGGGCCAACTTTAACAAGCACAAAGCTTAGGAGATGCCAGCATGTGTGCATGTGGTATAGTATTCCATTGTCTTGATTTGGGGAGTCAAAACATAGATTTTTTAAAATATTTTTCTTGCGTTTAAGGTGACGTGTTTTAGTGTATGCTTTATGCAAATGACATAGTTCTTACTTGTGAGACTTCTAGTGAAAAATTGAAACTTAAAATAATGATAAAAGTGTTGATAAAATAAATGATTTAGGATTAGTAGAATAAATATTGGGTAGATAATATGCAATTTTACGGTTTTAATATTGTGAATTATTAGTCAATATTTTTAGAACCTAAAATGATAATTAGGTGTGATGCTTCTAATATTTTGGATTTATCATGCATAAGAAGGGAGATATAAGAAATGCAGCTTTGAGATATTGTCCTACTCTCAAATGATAAATTAAAAGGCACTTCAAAGGAAGTCTTTATACAAATGCAATGGTTAGGCTGCTTCATTACATTCTAGGGCTTGAATGGCACTTTTTCAGGTCATTACATAAACCTTTAAAGAAATCAATGAAAATGAAAACCTGTTCGTGTACAGTCTAAGGATGCCAGAACCTCTCATTACTTGAAGTAAAGTTTTTTTTTTTTTTTTAATTTGGGGAAACCTGTTCATGTGGCATATTTTTTCGGTTATAAATGTTAGCTAAATCTACTCTGACTAAAATGTAAATCTTGACAAATTTTTATCAACTTTCATCCTAATGTAACCATTACTAATGATCCTCCTTTTGTTAATGGGTGAGAAGCTTTCCGTCCCATCTTATCTAATATCTTGGTACTGCTTTCAATAACAAAACAGTTCAGAGATTCAAGGAAATAGCAGGTTTACTGCCAATTATTAGTATAATCTGCAAAATTATGGAGTTTCTAAGTCAAAATATCATTGTTTCTTATGAACTTGAATGCAAAAGTTAAAGTTCATCCGGTGTTCCTTTAATAATGGACATCTTAATGCAAAAGTTAAAGTTCATTCGGTGTTACCTTTTAATAGTGAACATCTTAATGTAAATAATTTTCTCAAGAAAGGTTGGATGTGAAATTCAACTTGCTAATTTCATCTAACTGAGATGCAAGCTTCTAGAAATTTTTTTTCATCTGTTTACCTACTAATAATGGGCATATTAGTGAATACAAAATCTATAGGGGAGTTTTGGATTGGGATATGAAATTGCTATTTTCATTATGAAATATCTTTTTTACTTGTCCTCACGCACAACTCTAGGTAAAATTTGTAGTAATATGATCATCCTTAAATAATTGAGGATGTTTGACATGTGAAATAGTGCATGTATTCAAGCTTGAAGAAATCTAGAATATTGCTGTTTTTTCCCTCTTCATACATGTCTGATTGAAGGGAAGTTGTAGATTATTCAAGCAAATCTTCTTCTCTGATGATCACATGGTGTTAAATTTCTCACTCCATTTTATTCTGGTCATAAATTCTTTTCCCTAGAGGTATACCTTCATAATTGTTCTTGTAGGCTTCCGTTTTAGAAGTCCCATAATGTTGGATGATGATGAGGAAGATCAAGATGGCACATCTCAGAATATTTCTGGATGGATGGCTTTGACCTGTTGGATGATTCCATCTGGCTAATAAAGTGAAATAAAGGCATCAAGAAGATGCCATGGGGCTTTTCAATTAGGCTGAGCTGCCAATCTTCATCTTGGTCAGGAGCCAGATTGAATATCTCCTTATTTCTGCTGGCACTTGTCTTGATCATCACAATGAGTCCTATGTTTTTTATTTCTGTATGTCCTGTTTTGCTACTTAATGAATTTTGTTCTCTTGAGTTATGTTTGCGAATTTTGCTGTTTTTTATTTTCATTCGTGACAAAAAAGATTGGTCCTCATCACCCTTCCAAATATAAGTACAGAAGAGAAGTCACTTCTTAATGCTACAATTTTTTGTTGTTTTTATAGATTGTACTGATATGATCTTAAGTTATATATATTGTTCTGTTGTTGCTCTAATAAAATGGTGTTTTGCTTTTGATTTAGTGACATTTTCAGCCTATTCTTGACATGTCATCAGGGGTTACAAAAGATTTTATAGAAGAACATCCTTGGAGGCATCAGATTATCTTAAAGATGATTGTCTGATCATGCAATGCACCGTCGGGGTTGTCAGGAACCAGCTTGTTACGGTGAAGCAGCTCACAATTCCTGTTCCACCATCAGATATGGGATATTCTCTTAAGGCGCTACTTCTATCTGGCCTTGGCTCAGATATCATTTTTGAAGTTGGTGATGAAACATTTAAAGCTCACAAACTTATTCTTGCTGCTCGTTCTCCAGTGTTTAAAGCACATTTTTTTGGGCTAATTGGGAATCCAAATGTAGAGAAAATTTTAATTGAGGATGTAGAACCTCCTGTTTTCAAGGTATACTTCATGTTAAGCTTCAACTAATGCTTTTAAAATATAGATTTCTTGTTTATTATGTTTCCTTAACTTCATATAGCATATTCATTTTATTGGCTGGTTAAAGTTTTTTTCCTTTTTCTTGGCTTTTTCTACTTTAGTAAGCGTATGAATCTGCAGACCTTTTGTTAGGTAGTGATTTACTTTATTTGTGCTGCATTCATCTTTTGTTAGTTTGTAAAGCTCAATTTTTAGGTATTAGCTATTTATCTTCTACTTATTCACATCTTTAGAAATTTGAGATGTTCACAACTGATCTGAAAATCTAACTGAAGTTTTGATGTTCATGTTGATTCTTTTACTCTATGTCAACAAGTCGGATCCAAGTGACAACAACCATGCTATTCATTGTCTCTATTTATCATTGGACATCTTGTTTATTGAGGTTGCTTCACTCATTTAAGTCAATCAAAAGACAATATGACATTTAGGACTGCATCAGGTGACACATTTGTGATGATAATGCTGAGAAAATCCTCAATGCAGACTGACATTACTCAAATATGTTGTTGGCTTTGTTATTACTTCCTTTTATTTTATTTTGTATTAATGTCGTCATAAATCTGATTTTGGCTATCAAAATAGGAACTTTGATTGAAGTCTCTCTTTAAATGCTTGGGTAACCTTTGAATACATTTAAAATCTAGTGGGTTTTGCAATTGTGTCAACTCTTTGAATGCTTGGGTAATCTTTGAAGGCATTCAAAATCTAGTCGGTTTTGCAATTGTACCAACTCTTTTAGAAAAGAAGTTCCTACAAAAGCTTGGATTGTTCATTCTTTCCATTGGTATTTATATACAAAATACATAGAGATAAAAATAAAATAAATAATTATTATAAAAAACAAAAATAAAGCGCTCTTAGTTATTCCACCATCTAATTTATTTTAAGGATGGCCGATTGATACTTAAGGGAGCAATCTATGGATTATGAACTCTTGTTTTTCTTTTTTTATATGAATTCATAAGGAAAATATTTCTTATCTAACACTCCCTTGATCTGATGGCCCTTAAACGCTCCCTCTCATACTACCTAATAGAGATCTAACATTTCAAGTTTGATTAAAATATTTTTTATTGTTCGGTTGCTAAGTCGAATATGTTGTTTTCCTATGGGGATATATGGAGTGTGAATCAATTTATTTTCTAATTATTCTTTTATAAAATGCCAATCCAATTTCACATATTTGGTACAATCATGTTACATAGGATTCTAAGCACTGATGTCAGATTTATTATTATAACATATCTTCATAGCTCTGCTCATCTATTTTTTTAATCTTCTAAAATGATTTAAATGCATAAAAGTATGCAAAACTTTTTAGCTATTGCTTTAAATTAGATTTAAACTTTGGATCTTGAAACGACGTGTTATTTTTTACTACTTTGTGTTATAAGATTTTTTATCAAAAGTGTGCAGTATTGGATAACCTCGCATTGCCAACATCAATATAACCTTTAACTTGTAGATTATTATATTTTTTAAAGAGAATTTTTTCTTGGTCTTGATTTAAGACTACTAAAGAGTATAAGCGATTCGAAGGTGGGGTTTTTTTGGATTTGTGAATAAACTTATTTATGAAACTTATTATAATAGTAATGTTAGGACGTTTATGTGATAGAAAAATAATTTTTTTAACCTAATTTTGATATAACTAGATTTCCACTCTTGTATCCTTTTCATTTATCTAGTTTTTTATTAATTCGGTTACATCTTTATATAGTTTATAATCAGTCATCTTTGTTTCCCTTAGTAGGTCCATAATATATTTTTGTTGAGAGATAAATATTTATTATTTTGATTAAGTTTTCTCTATTCATTGATTTTAAATTTTTCAGCAAGTGATGTCTAAGTGATTTTTTTCCTTCGTTATCATATGTCACAACAATTACATCACCAATGTATACAATTAGAATTATTATTTTTCCATCATTTGAGTATTTAATTAAGAGGATATGATCTTTTTGACTTTGTTGGTACCCTATTTCTTTCATAGCTTTCGCCATACCGTGCTCTTGAACCTTCTGCCTCTAGACAAAACCCCCATAATATATTTGCACCCCCAGCGCATATGGTTCACTTTCGACCTCTAATTTTTTGTGCTATTTTTTATTAAAAATTTTGAGTTTTTTATTTTTTTTGGTTGTTTTCTTTATTGAAAAAGAAAGATAAAATCTAATTAAAATAACCACAAGATTATCTCAACGAATATTTTTTTTTTGTGTGCATTAAACTTTTGAGTGCTATCATCACTAAAGATAATAAGTCATTTAGCTTCATAAATATTTGAAATTTTTTAAGGTCCCCTAATATTGGAGTGAATTAACATAAATAAAGAAGAGAGTTTAGAACCACTTTCTAGAAAATAAGCATGATGCTTTGCGATTTCATAAGTTTTGTAATGAAATTCGGTAATGTTAACATTCAAAATAAGAGAAGAAAACATACATTGTACGATTTTAAAAGAGAAATGACTTAGTATATCATGCTGTTCCTAAATGATTTTTGTATTCAAAGTGGAGATGAAAGAAAATTAACAAGTGATTCTTGCTGTTAAGAAAGTATAACCAATCCTTTTTCTTTGGCTGACCCAGTCGTCTTCTCCTTGGTGAGATCTGGAAATACATAATTATAAATAAATAATGTACCTTATAGTTATATTGTTGAGTGATTTTATAGATTGGTAGAAAATTTATTATAAGGTGAGAGATATGTAGAACATTATTGAAGGTAAATGTGAGAGAAATAGGAAATATCTTCTTAACCTGGTACAATTATTAGGCAAATATTTGCTACTTTAATATTTCTATTATTGGGGCAGAGTTTGTATGTTTGAAAAAAATTGATAAGATTTGGCATGTGGTGTGTGGATTCATGTTTGAGAATTATTTGAGGCATTAAAAACATGGGAGTTAGAGTGATTCCATTTTGAGCGAGAGTGCATGCCTTGAAAGATTTTTCCAAGGAATTGAGGAAATTTCTAAGGTTATTAGTTTCTTCTAAGTTGGTTCTAATTCCACAAGGCAAACATGTTTGTTTGAGTGTCTTTTTTCAATTTAGTTTTAGGATTTTTTTATGTAGTTTTAGATATTTCTTTTTTATTTGCCCGTTCTTCTTGTACTAGTTGCACCATAGATTGCCTTTGAGACTAGGCTTTTGTTTTAATTTGATAGGGATCAATGTTAGCTAATCACCTATATTAAAGTTTATTAGTCCTTATGACAGATGTTTCATAAACCAGATTATTGAACATCACATCACAATTCTTTTTCTTTCTTTAGCTCGTACAAAAGATAAAATCTCATTTAGAGAATTGAGATTTTTTCTACTTACAATGTGTATTCAAAATTGATCAAAGGCATATTGAGTCAAGCAAGAAACTCAAATATTTTTTTTTTTCTTTTTATAAATTATATTATCTTGAGATATTGGTAAAATCTAGTTACTGTTATCCAAGTGCAATGCAATGCACAAGACTTTATTTTGCTTTAAGCGTGTAATACGCAAAACAAAATGACACTTTTATCAACCAAAGCGCTAATAATTTATGCAAAATTATTAATGTATAAATAAATTCATTAACAACTCTAAAACATAAAGTATGACTTAAAAATTAATATAAATAGAAAAGAATGGGATAAAATAAAAAAAATAATTTTATTTCTTTTGAAACTTAAAAAAGAATCAAAATATTTTATTATTAATTTAAATTTAAAATTTGGCCTAAAATATAGTTTTTTTTAGTTCACCCTCATTACCTAAGAAAATATAACTATTTATGATTTACTTATTGCGTCGATCAAAGGACCGGTTCAACAAGGCAAGTTAGACGTTTTACGGGTTCGACATATCAGGTTCGGTCGCTCCCTGTTGTCAAAAGTTGGTTGGTTCTCCCCCTCTTGAAGTTGAACAGGGAAGATTACATCGCATCTCACGGGTTCAGGGAAGGCAGGCTTGGCCGCTCTCTGCTATCAAATGTTGGGAGGCTCCCCCTCTTGAAATCGAATAGGGAAAGATCGCATGGCAGTTGGCTCTTCAAGAATCATGCTGTGAAGCTTGCTCATCTTGAGCCTTAGGCCGAAGTCAAAGAGCTCTTTTGTGCTCCTCTCAAACACGAGACCAAAGAGGTATTTGCTTCCTCCGCTGTGCTCTCTCGTGACTCCTTGCGCTCCTTCAAACACTCGACCAAAGAATCAACTACCCTTTATTTCCTCTCACTAACAAACCAGAGCGACCACTTCGCTCAGCGCTTCTCACACAGGTAACCTATGAAAGCGAAGTGGGCATAATGCGCTTCTCTTCGCTTTGCGGGTGAAGCACACTTTTAACAATATTGAATCTAGTTCACACAACTAGATTTTTTTGTTCTCAAAATATTCAATGACTGGAATGTTATCTTGCTTGATAATGATAGTTTCGATTTATCTCTTAGATGAGAGCATTATTTTTTACTTTTGAGTAAATTTCTTTGATAACATCTCAAAATTCTTTTGTGGTAGATAGGAACATGTATGGTGCACTAATTCCAACATCATGCATTTTCATAACCATGTTATGATCATTTAATATGTTTATTCCTAGAATATGAACTTTTGATATTTCGTTTTCAGAGGTAAATCCACAAGATGTTTGATTTTTCTTTTTTTATTTTAGAAAATTTTCATAATTTTCGACCATTTTAATTAATTTCTATCATTTAAACGATACGAGACTTGAAGATCATGGAGTTCTCCTTTAGTTTAATTTTCGGTATTCATGATTGTCGGTTGCTTGGAAGGGAAGTCAAACAAACTAAACATAATAAAGGGAAGGCCAACGATAAAGAGATAAGAGAGAGCAGAGAACAAAGGTGAGAAGCAGAAAAAATTAACCATGGAACGATATCATGTAGAAATTAGTGGCTACAAAAGTTTAGACTGTTCATTTTTTTCATAAGTATGTGGACACAAACAAAATAGAAATAGAAAGAAAATAAATTATTGCAATAACAAACACAAATAAACCACCCCTAGATATCCCTTCGTTTGATCTATTTTGGAATTATTCTTTGATACTAAAGGAGCAATCCACAGGTTCTTTCTTTTCTTTTTTGTATGTGCATTTGTGGGAGAGGTATTTCCTTATAAATAATGAATCCGTGGCTTATGTTCTTTCTTACCTAGCACTTTTTGATCTGATGGCTCTTCACCATTTTCTCCTTTTTTTTTCTTTTGTTTTCTTCAATGGATCTCGTGATAGAATTATTTGTTTTTTCATCTTATGTTCAAATTGTGGAGTTAAGTGTGAACTTTTTCAATATATGAAATTATCTTTTACGTTTTAACATGAAATAGTTAGGTATCATTTATTGAAAATCTATTTGCATCCATTGATTTACAACAATGAGAAGGTATGCACACGTCATAATTTGCTTACCAAGTACAATGCAGCCTCGAAAGAGTTACCTACAAGTAGCCTTTACGCCTGTAGACATCTAGCAAGCTCATCTCTTTCAAAAAAATAGCATGATCAAATTCGAATCATATGCACAATAATAAGAAATAATGCTGATCAACACCAGCTTCACAGAATGCTTCTGTTACTCCAACCATTTCTATTTGTGATCGCAAGACAACAGTGATGGTATGTTTTGCCTATCTTATACTTCAAATTCAACTATGATGGCATGTGCTTCAGCATTTTCTCTAGAGGACATTAGAGATGCATCTTCATCGCATGCTTCTTGGTTATCAACATTTCCTTCAAACTTAATACAACTTCAACATTCACTCATCCGATTGTGTCACCTGCACCTCTTCTTACATTTTTGTTGTTCGCTCTTTAATTGACATTATCGCGTAAAATATTACATTCAGTTCGTTCCGCTGAGTCATGTTTCATATACCAAGGTTTTGCGCATTGCCTTAAATAACTCAATAGTGCAAATTTCAAATCAACATTGATTCATAAGAGATAAAATTCCATGGGTTTTTTTAGTTTGTGAAATGGACCATGAGACAAAAGGTGACTTTATTTTCCGACCAAGCTTTTAGGATTTGCATTTGGGCTATATAGTTTCCATTTAGCAACTTCAATGACGATTCAATTCAAGCAAAGCATCCACTTGTTAATCTAAATGGTTTGCTTATTTACTTTCTAAATGAATACTTTACAATTTCTTGGGCAGGGTTGATGAAGAAAAAATTAAGAATGGGAATAAAAGTGGTTTTGCAATGAAATTATAAGAAGTATTGGATATTCTAAATAGTAGTCATATCAATTAATTGTAATTTGTATTTGTATTGACTATATATATCTGAATTATTAAACTTTCAAACTAATAAAATATTAGATATTTTTTAATTTAATATTTTGTTAGAATAATTTATTTTGGACACCAAAATTTTCAAAGCCGTTTAAACTACCAAAAACTGATGTTTTTATGTAGGGATCAAACTTCCTGAGAACGCATTTTGACTTGCATTATTTCTTGTACTTTGGCTTTCATTCCTCATTCGATCACTTTGCATCCACCTCTTTTTATATCTTTATTGTTTATTTATTAGCCAATATGATCAGTTGCGTTGTTGTATGAGCTTCAACGTCAATGTTTTGGTTGACCGCATTCTTATTGCTCTTATTGCAGCTTTATTGGCAACTTGTCAATGCATCACTTTGCTTTCACCATACGACTTCATTATTTGTTCCCATGTCACCACATATCACGCATAGTTTTGTGTGATATTTAGTGACATGGCCACTTTGCTTGCTCCTTGATCGGCTTTATTTCTTGCACTACTGCATGCGTCTTTGATGTTTGGTTCTTAGTTGATTGCATTACATCATTTCATGCAGCTTTTTTGTCCGTTCTTAAGCTGTAACACACTTCTTCTTTGCATGCACTCTCATCACTTGATCTTTAGTCAATATTATAACTTAAATTACTCTACACCAGCTCAACGGCTACTCCTTAATTATTCATATTGCTTGCACCTTTTCATGCAATTTCAGTACTTGCACTTTTTGTTACTTGATAGTTAGCATTCTGTCATGCAGCTTCTGTGCCGTCTCCTATTAATTGTGTCACTCGCACCTCTGATTTCTGTATTCAGCTTTATTACTCTCTTCGATGTACCTTTACATGCAATTTCATTTTGAGCACCTACTTCTTTGTGCCTAAAATGTTTACTTCATGTCTTCATCTTCGCTTCTACTTGCATTTTTAAATGCAGCTTCATTTTATGCTTTTAAGTTGGTCACATTACTTGCTCCTTTCTTGTAAGTTCGCTGCTTGCTTTTCAATTGACTTTGCTACACAACTGCAGACAACTTGGGTCTTTGCTTCTTATGTGATTGCATTACTACAGTGTTTGCTCTTAAATTTGCTACCCTAAGCCCACATATACTTTCAACTTTGTCTCTCAATCCTTAGGTGATGTGGCTACATGCAACTTTGATCTTAGTTGGTCACATCACATATATTTTTATGCAGCTTCTTCACCTTCACCTTACCTAACATCACAGCCCTAGTTCATGTGTGATACCATAGCGAACCCAAACAAAAACCAGAAAACAAATACTATTGCTGAATTCAAATATGTGATTAAAATCTAACACACTTGGAAAGAGAAATACAATAATAAGCTAAAAAAATAAGTGTATCCGAAGGCGGTTGTGTTGCAGTAAGGGACACGACGGAGGTGTTCTTGGATTGCTGCTGCCCAGGTGGCTGCAGTGGAAAGACTACTGCTGCAACAACAGTCACTGCAGAAGGTTCTGGGCGGCTGGAGGTTTGGATCGGAGGTGGGAAGGGTTGGCTGGATGCTGNATATCCGAAGGTGGTTGTGTTGCAGTAAGGGACACGACGGAGGTGTTCTTGGATTGCTGCAGCCCAGGTGGCTGCAGTTGGAAAGACTACTGCTGCAGCAACAGTCACTGCAGATGGTTCTGGGCGGCTGGAGGTTTGGATCGGAGGGGGGAAGGGTTGGCTGGATGCTGTAGGATGTGAGGGCATTAGTAGAAAACAATCGTGACTATCATAGGTTGGCAGGCGGCAAGGGGAAAAAGGGTGCCAGCAGGAACGACTGGCCAGCGCTACAAACGTGGGCTGCTTGGTGGTTGGCAATTGTAAGGAGGATGCGTTTGGGGGTTGCAGAAGGCAGCAGAGTAGCTGTCCTTGGCAGACTGCAATCAGTACGGCATCGGCGGCAACGGAAGGGAGATTGTGGTGGATGGAAGAATCAGAATAAACACTACCTCAAAGAGAGAAATAACCGGAGCACCACTCGTCCTCGGATACAGCTCTAGAAAGGTAACAGGGGATGTCGGTAGCTGTCCAAACAGTGGTCTCACCAAAACTGAACCCTAATGACAATAACATAACATATATATTGTAGATAACTTGGTGGAGCGGCCCTTCCTAGGGCGGCAACCCTAGCCCATAAACCTGGATCGGCCACCTTGCTCCCCACTAGGTTGAACCGGTTGGGCTTATCCATCCAGTTAAGCAACTTTGATCTTAGTTGGTCACATCACATATATTTTTATGCAGCTTCTTCACCTTCACCTTACCTAACATCACAGCCCTAGTTCATGTGTGATACCATAGCGAACCCAAACAAAAACCAGAAAACAAATACGATTGCTGAATTCAAATATGTGATTAAAATCTAACACACTTGGAAAGAGAAATACAATAATAAGCTAAAAAAATAAGTATATCCGAAGGTGGTTGTGTTGCAGTAAGGGACACGACGGAGGTGTTCTTGGATTGCTGCAGCCCAGGTGGCTGCAGTTGGAAAGACTACTGCTGCAGCAACAGTCACTGCAGATGGTTCTGGGCGGCTGGAGGTTTGGATCGGAGGGGGGAAGGGTTGGCTGGATGCTGTAGGATGTGAGGGCATTAGTAGAAAACAATCGTGACTATCATAGGTTGGCAGGCAGGCAAGGGGAAAAAGGGAGCCAGCAGGAACGACTGACCAGCGCTACAAACGTGGGCTGCTTGGTGGTTGGCAATTGTAAGGAGGATGCGTTTGGGGGTTGCAGAAGGCAGCAGAGTAGCTGTCCTTGGCAGACTGCAATCAGTACGGCATCGGCGGCAACGGAAGGGAGATTGTGGTGGATGGAAGAATCAGAATAAACACTACCTCAAAGAGAGAAATAACCGGAGCACCACTCGTCCTCGGATACAGCTCTAGAAAGGTAACAGGGGATGTCGGTAGCTGTCCAAACAGTGGTCTCACCAAAACTGAACCCTAATGACAATAACATAACATATATATTGTAGATAACTTGGTGGAGGCGGCCCTTCCTAGGGCGGCAACCCTAGCCCATAAACCTGGATCGGCCACCCTGCTCCCCACTTGGTTGAACCGGTTGGGCTTATCCATCCAGTTAAGCCCCCCTAGGGAGCTCCGCATCAATGTGGCTTGATTGTCGGCTCTTTAATTGATCTTTCCACTTGCTCCCGCATCTAATTTGTTTCTTCAGTTGACCATGCTCAACCTTTATTACCACCCATATCTTGGATGACTGCTTTTAAGCTTGCCATGTTGCTTTTACCTTTCATTTAACTTCATCACTTGATTTCAGCTGACATTGTTGACTTCACTATTACTTGCATCTTTTTTGTTTTTTTCTGTAGTGATTCACATTGTTCGCACCATTTATTATAGCTTCTATGTTTACTCTTTTGCTCATTGTCAGGCTTGCACTCCTACATGTGGTTTGTCGCCCATTGTTAAGTCGGGCACAATTCCTACACCTGTGTACATACATCATCGCTCACACTTTCATCATCCACATTTCATGTATCTCTATATATAAACCTTGTATCCCTTCTAACTTGCATCAGTTGCACTAGCTAATGCAATTTAAGAATTTTCTTCTTAATCAAGCTCCCTAGACCACTACATTGCAGTTTCTTTGCCTTCTTTTCAAGTCAACCACATCTCCTTCAATCATACATATGACTTTGAAATTCATTATTATGTCCAACTTGTGGCCACATCTCTACATCTTACCCCATTGCCCATTGTTAAGCTATCTACACATATTGCGCCTTACATGCAACTTCATTGTTTGCTTTTAATGCTGGTCATATTTTCTGTACCTTTACATGCATCTTCATCATCACATCCTCTATCGCTCATGTCACTTTTACAAATCAATTTAACTTTGGCGTGCAATCATCAATTATTCACATGGATTTTACCTACTTAGGTTCTTTGACACCTACTCTTCATGTGGCATATTCGCTTGCACCACTTTATATGCTTTAGAGTTCTCTTTTTATGTGGATCGCATTGCCTAACCACAAATGCCCTTCAACATCCACTCTTTAGCTATTCTTGTTACTTGCAACTACTCATTTAGCTTTTTCACCTGAACTTCTATGCAAATATGTTGCCAACTCATGCAATATTGGTTCATGCCCCCGCTGCAACACATAAGTTTGCTTTATCAGCAAGCCAACTTTGCTAGACACTTGTGAACATCCAATCACCTAGAAAATCTTGGCAATATCAATCCTTTGAATTGAAAAAAGTTAACAGCGTACTCTTGTAGCAATTATTATATTTTTCGCCCATAAGTTCTTAAACTCCTATCAAGGATTGCAGGCAACAGAGGCAATTTCTTCCTGCTTAAGTGAATCTTAACTTCAATCCTGAGACAGATTTTTCTGGTTTTAGCTCTGACAACTTCATATTATGATGTTGATTCATTAAACTTCCAAAACGGTGGCCATGAGGAGAGATTCAAAGGAATTATTGTGAAATCCAACATTTCGTGAAGACATTCTGCTTATGCAATTGTTCCTCAAAGAATTTTTTAGACCATCGTAAGCTTTCTTATTTCTTCATTTTATATCTTAACAAGGTCATATTGGTCCCCTTTGAGATGATCAATGAAAGGTGAATTCATTATTTTGAGATTAGAATCATAACAACTCTTACTGTAAATCTATAATAGTTCTTTTACTTTCGTTCCCTTTGTCTTGGTCCAAGATGCTGACCTAAGAAGCAAAATCAATTTGAGGAAAACTTGTTTTTCAGGAGCCTTGACTGAATTTCATGTCTCCAATTGCAACAAGAGTTCAACTGATAATTTATGGAATTTAACTCAATTCCACATGAGATAATGTAACCATCGAGGTTACTAACCGACCATCCATGAAGTTTTCTTGTACCTTTGGCGGGTTTAGGCCCTTCATGGAAGACTATGATTGGCAAGAAGACCTTAAACCAATGGTTTGAGGGGTTTCTTCTTCCATCCTTGTGGAATCAATTTCTCGTCAGGACTATATTCATTTAGTAGATCGATGGCCAACAATTCTAAGAGGGCTCTTTATACATTGGTGAATTTTGCCATGCGGTAAGGTTTTGTGATATTAGCTTTTCCAAAGTTATCCATATAGCAAGGAAGAATTCACTCTCATAATTCAGGTGTTGTAACATAAAGGCTTGTTTCTCTGCAATTTTTATGGAGATAACTTTAGGGACTAGATACACAACCCACAAGAAGTGTAGTAAGGATGAAAAGGTATATATATCATAAAAAAATAAGCTGTGCTCTTGATCTCGAGTAAGCATTAATGTTAACGCCAAAGATCAATGGAGTTTTGGCTTTACTCCTGATTTATTCCCAATCCCAGAGCAATTCAGATAACTTGCCTAGGTAATGAAGTTATTTTTGGACTCACTAACGGTTACATGAACAAACATAGACAATGAGTTCAGTTATTTGACCAAAACAGACTCGAAACAAGCTCTAAATGAGGCGATTAATTCCTAGACAGGTTTTGGAGTTTGTGTTGAGTCCCGGTAGGCGTGGAATTAAGTTGTTAATTCATGTTAACAAGGGTGGTTCAACCCGAAAAACTGAATTTGAGTTGATTTGAATTTATTTGGTTATGAAACGGCTTGAAAATTTTGATCCATATTCAGTTCAAATTAATGCAAATCGGCCCAACCCAACACAAGAAGCAAGCAAGTCGTGTCAAATTGATGTTAACCCAACAAAGTGGGCTTGATTACCTGATTTTCATATGTTATCCTGAAAAAACTAAGCTAATTTTGTCATTAGAAGTGAACTTTTAATGAAGGGATAGCAAATTCGTTTAGTAGGTTGATTAAGTTTTGGTCTTGACCTGCAGCTGATTTGAATATTCTTATGGTCTTCTATCATTCTGCCCCAAACTTGTCACAAATCTTACATGAGTTGACCCAAACCAAAACTTTTTTTTTGGGTTCGAGTTGGTCTGTTGTATTGGTTACAATATCAACGCTCCTAATTAGTTCTAGATGTGCTCTGATTGCATTCATTAACAGCAAACACAGCTTGTTGTAGCATGCTAACAATGACAATACCATTTACCGTCATCCAAACATTCCTCATTGCATTCACTAATGATTGATACAACTCATCACAATCGTTTGACAATAAATTGATGTCTAGGTCTGCGGCAAGTAATGTTGATGCTTGCTGTAAATGATGCCATTTGCTTTGTCATTATTCCCTACCATCATTTTCCATTATTTTGTTTGCATTTGGTGCAATTACTAACTTTGTTGCCTAGTTCATCGTCATTCTCATTATGAACGTCTGAGCAAAAATCTCCCTCTATTTAGAAGTGTGCAATCTTTGTGTAACTTTTTGCAAGTAGTTTGTTTTTATAAGTGGGTATAGTTCCGTGGTTTGGTCCTCTCTTGGTGTTTCTACGTTACTTTCTCTTTTCCTTTGCATGTGTCTGGATTTCATATATAAGACAACAAAAACAACAAAAAGCCTTTATCCCACTATGTGGGGTCGGCTATATAAGTCCTTTTTCTATATTGTGTCCTATTGAGTGTCTTATTTTCATTTAATTTTAGTAAATTAAGATAATTTTTTATCAATATGCCCAAGTTTTTTTAGATCTACCTCTGCCTTTCTTAATGCAAGTAAAATCGAGAACATCTATTCTCCTAACTAGATCATTAGATGGTCGACGTTTAGTGTGACCAAACCATCTTAGGCGACTCTCTCTAATCTTGTCTGCCATTGGAGATACACCAAACCCTTTCACGAATATATTCGTTTCTCATTTTGTCTCTAAGTGTAAGGCCACACATCCAACTGAACATTTTCATCTCAATAACACTTAACTTTACGCTTCTCTTTTATATGCCAAAATTCTGGGCCATAAAGCATTGCAAGTTTCACTATATTTTATAAAATTTTCCCTTAAGTTTAAGCTCTATAACATAAGTGGCCCGATGCATTCCTGCACTTCAACCATCCAACTTGAATTCTACTAATAACATCCCCATCTATATTACCATCACCTTGAACAATAGACCTGAAATATATAAAACGTTAACTACTTTTAATAATTGATCACCCGTTATTACAATCCTGCCACTAGATCTACTACTATTAAAATTATATTTCATGTATTCAGATTTAGATTTACTAAAACGAAAGCTTTTAGTCTCTAAAACTAACCTCTGTATTTAAATATTTTTTTGAACTCTTTGCACAAGAAGAATATCATCATTAAAAAACATATAGGTACATCGTCCTGTAAATGTTTAGGCAGAACATCCATAACTAAAACAAAAAGATATGGGCTTAAAACCAATCCCTAATGTAATCCAACTGAATAGTAAAATACTTGGTCAATCTGTCTTCTGTTAGAACCCAAGTAACAACTCTAGTATACTTATCTTTAATCGCTTGAATATAAGTCATATCAACACCTTTCTTTTAAAGAACTTATCAAAGAACTTCTCTTGGAACCTTATCATAAGTTTTTTCTAAATCAACAAAAATCGTATGTAAATCCAAATTACTCTGTAATTTTCCATCATACCTCTCAAGAAATGTCTAGCGTCCATACTAGACTTGTCCAACATAAATCCAAACTGGTTTTGAAAAATTTTTGTATCACATCCTAACATATGTTTAATCACTCTCCCATAATTTTAATTTATTTGTTTTTTAAGACAACCTTCGTTGTTAATATTAGCTTGCTTAATTAGTATCATCTTAAATTCAAAACTAATAATTGATATTGACTACTTAAATTATTACCTAGAATGACCTTACAATCTCGACGATTTTTTTCTCTTAAAAAATAATTACTTTGTTTTATTAGATTCATTCTTATAAGTGATAATATGCTCATCTCTTTTCTTGAATAAAGGATTAGCAATAATAAAATAATAAATTAGAACAAAATCCAATATGACTATGCCTTCCTCATTAGTCACTTCAAAATTGTAGCTGTCACTAGTATTCCTAAAATCTTTTCACTTTATCAGTATTTCATTTAAATCTTCTCAAATAAAAATTTTTTCTTAAAGTTGTATCATTTATATTAATTTTGTTAAGTCATTAAAATTTTTTTTAAGCATATATCTAAACCTATTTGAGGAGCATAAAGACTTATAATATTAAGATTATAATTTTATCTTCAATTCTATTGATTTTTATAACATTATCTTTCAAGCTTTTATATATAATTACACTTATATCATTTCTAGTATGACTTTTACCTGAATACCAAAGTTCAAAAAATTTATCTATTAATCTATTTAGTTTTTTCTCCAACTCATTTAGTTTCTTAAGTTCATAAGATATTTTTCTTCCTATAAACTATAATATTTATTAATTCAATCAATTTACATGTGAGAGTACTTGTTCTAAGTTTCCATTCTAATTTAGTTCATGGACTAATTTTTTTTGTTTGCATTCGTCCATAATGTGGGAATTCTTATTTATTTAACACGAGATGCGGGCGTCAGTGCAGCGCCCCTTGCATATGTTTTAGTATACTCAGGCTATACATCATGTAGTTTATAGGAGACACCTTAGCATTTACACAGATTTAAATGATTCATGTTATGATCTTCGACAAAAAATTTATGCTGGTTGTCGATTTCCTAAGCAGCCTTTAACTTTTTACATTTGGGGCTTGGGACCTAGCAATGACAGGTATAAGACTAGCAAAAATATTTCTGCACTCTTATAGTTCATGGCAATCTTTTTAAACACAATGATTATACATGAACAGCCTTCAAGCTTTAGTTGCTAGTGGGATTGCTCATCATTTGAAAGTATTCTTCTAGAAATTGGTTTATACTAAGAGTACAAACTGGAACTGGTTGATAAGACTTCTTTGCCTTTCTTTGGATCATAATTGCCAATGCCTTTAATGCCTTTATTGCCTTTATTGTTTTATACTTAATGATATGATATGATTATATCTTCTTCAAGAACTACTCACACAGGCTGAGGGCTTCTCTTTTTTCCGTTTTTGTCAGGCCATGCTTATCTTTATGTATTCAGATGAGCTCCCTGATGTTGTTGAACTGAGTGGCTCAATTTCAATGTGTTCTACAAATATGGTTCAACATCTATTGGCAGCGGCTGACAGATATGGACTTGAGCGGCTAAAGCTATTATGTGAAGCAAAATTATGTGAAAAAATTAATGCTGATACTGTTGCTTCTACCATGGCCCTAGCAGAGCACCATCATTGTGCACACTTGAAGTCTGTCTGTCTGAAATTTACCGCAGTTAGAGAAAATTTGGAAGGTTTGTATTGTCTTCTCTTATATCTTAGACACACACCGTTCTTTTTTCTCTTATAATTTGTTATTATAGGTTTAACCACTTGATCTTTATTGAACGGAAGTTTGGAACACTTGAAAATTTTAAAGTGATTACAACTAATTTAAACTAATTTTTCATAGGCTTCAAAGCCATTTACAGATTGCTTTTCATAAGTATGACCAAACATAGTTAACTTCTATTTTATCTGAATAACAGTAACCTTAGCTAGATGGCTTGTGCTAGTGTGTTTAGCTTTATGGTGTTTTAAGTGGAAAGTCTGATGCTGTCGTAGTACTGACAAGTTTGCTTTGACACGCTATGCAAGAGTTTAAAGCTGATGTTCTGTGGAAGTAAATTATATTGAAGTGAGTTTAAAGCTGAGATATGTTTTTAATGCTATGAGCTTCCTAGAAATATAATGATTTCCACATAATCATGCTAAATAACTAATAATTTGTTAATATTTAATTAACCTAGCTATTAAGTTAATTTATTACTAACCATTAAGTGTTGCTTATTTAGACTAGTTATCTTTATTTCATTTTGCTGTATTACTGTTTTAATTAGTTAATATGTAATCCTAATTAGATTATTTTCCTAATATTTAATTAGAAATCAATTGGCTAATTAATAATTGATTTAACTATGAAGTAATTATTTAACATTTAGTTTGTCATCTTATGGGTGATATTTGGTGAGGAGGCTTCTCCAGTGAACACAAAAACTCTAAATGCCTCTTTTCTATTGTGTCATTGCTTTAATCCTTGAAATTTGAAATATATTTTACACAGTTGAGATCTCAAGCAATGTTATTACTTGGTTGTAATTATTTTATTGTTATTCTCCACCTTTCCTTGTGGTATCAAAGCCATGTCTATATCACAACATCACTTTCGAAATGCTGCGATATAAACTCCTAAACATCACTTTCAAAGCCATGTCTATATAAACATCACTTTTGTTTTATTTTATTATATTATATTATTTATGTATATTAATTAACGTGCAATTTATTAGTGCTCGGAGCCTTAACAAGGTGGGTATCCTCTCTGGGTAAAATTGATACTCCGGACGCGCCAGCGCAGTTTGTTTCGTAATCAGAGGTCCTTCAAACAAGTTCACATTTGCAACTTAGTGGATTTTCTGTATTTTGTGTGTGTGAGTGTGTTGATAAAGTCATAAAGGGGTTTTCCTAGGGCTTGAGATCCTATTGAGAACTTCTCTTTGAATCTCCACATGGTGGTCCTTAACCACTGACCAAATGATGATGGTTTGAGATCACCCACGCGAGACACCACAAGAGAATAAAGAAGTGGTTAAAATTTCTAAAAGGGGTAAGTCCCAGCTCTAGTTCTCTAAGATAGTCGATAGGAAACCTTAGAGCTAGATCCTAGGATCTAAGGAGAGGAGAAACAACCTCAAAATGAGGTCAACAGTGCAGAGGCAACAACTCATACTTCGCATACACTAGAATCTATTGTGGTTACAACGGTTGGCAATCTTTCTACTACGGTTCTACCACCTCATCCGAACGAGGAAGAGAGTCAATCTTCGAATGAGGAACGACGGGTTTACACATCTACGATAAAGAAAAGAATGAAGGCCTACTTGAGCTTGAGAATCTAATGGATGATACTTTGGTTATTTCAGGTAATGACACACATCTCACCAACTTATTAGCCGACTCCCTTCCGAGAACTAAAGGCAGAGATAAGGCTAATTGGGCAGTCCCTAATTATATGTATCTTTTCTATTTTTGGGATTTTTGTGTGCGTTGTACCGTGTGGGTTAGGTGTCTTCTTTTGGGCCCACTCATACAACATATCTGTATCTTTTCCTTTATATATATATATATATATATATATATATATATATATATATATATATATATATATATATATATATA